>NDGN011325409.1:0-15011 GCA_002564285.1 Tympanoctomys barrerae
AGAGACAGAGACAGAGACAGAGACAGAGAGACAGAGACAGAGACAAGCCATTTTATAAATTATAGTCTATAAAATGATAAGAAATATTTCTGAGATCTCTGGGGGAGAAGACAGTCTTCTTGTTGTGGGGTTTTGATGTTGTTTGTTGACTTAAGATACTTCAGTAAGAGAATTTTTTGCAAGTGACTTAAACAGCAATGAATGAAAGTCCAGAACGTAGCAGCATCTTCTAAACACATACATATATTCAACTATTTATGTAAGTAACAGAAATGAGCACCATGATATAAATGCAGTATCCTGCTAACAGTTTTTGGTTATTTTTAATCAATGCAATATAGCTCTACTCCTTTTTGGTTCAATTAAAACCAAGCCATTTCCTTTATTATTTGTTCACATTTGACTAAATTTCTATTACAGAAAAAGCAGCTTGCAGAAAAAAATATTAATTATCACAAAATGTGTCACTTAGCTTTGATTGACTTTTTTGATTAATATTTTGTTGTTTGGAGAAATAAGTCTTTTACTCAATGTAGGAAATGCAATAAAAAATATGAATTTTTCCTTGGGTGTCTGGCACATATGTACATATAAAACCAATTATTGAATCTCTTATTGAATTATCTTATCATTGGTTTCAGTAGTGTTTGTTTAATGCTAGAGCAACAAAACTACTAAGTAGTACCATCTTAGTATTGGCAGTTATTTTATATTTAGTTTCATCTTTGCTTAACTAATAATAAAAGAGTAGATATCAGTTTCCATGAGTTTTTCCTGCAAAGTCAGTGCCTTCCAATCATTTGGAAGTGTGAGAAACTTTGAATTTATGAAATATTTATGAGAATCACATCGGGTCCACGGTGGTTCTCAGCTGTGACTACAACATATGGCTTATAAATTAAAACAGGTGTGAGGGAACAGGTGGTCACACCAAGCATTGGGAGGACTGGAATTTACTGTGGGGAAGCAAGACGATAAAACACCACTATTGGCATGGAAGGCAACTCGCTGAATTGATGACAGAGCTTAATAGATGCTCGCGGGGGTAAATACACAGGATATTACTTGAGATGAAAGTGTTCAGCTACTTACATATCACATATGGAAGAGAAGAGGCAGACAGGATCACCTCCCACTGTGGGTGAAGCAAGGGAATCCTCATTAAATTCAGATTGTTTTTAAACTCAGTTGCATTAAAATGAAACAATAAGCTCGGTCTCATATTTTAAATGCAAAATTGGTCCAAATAAGGCACAGGGCTACTTTACCTGCATTATCTAGGCTACTTCTAATGATAATCCATATATGGGCTTAACATCCATAGAAACAAGCATCAGATAATTTTCTGCCTTTCCTTTCTAGAGGCATGAAGCCTTCCCTTTATTTTATCAAGTATGCCTAAAAGAAGCCACCATTAAATGCCCTAACGTGTACAGAAAACAATGAACAGAAGATTCATAATTTTTAAACCTTCCCACCCTATTTACCACACTCTACTTTACATACAAGCAGAGCTTACCAATCTAGACTAGTGGAAAAGATGTTAGAAACGAGAGTGGGGGGAAAGCCACTTTTCTAAATGGATTCTGAATAAGCACCTATGCTTAAACTTAAGTATGAGCTTTTGTCACCCAGAGACTCACAAGATTCAAACCAGATGTTTTACAAAATTACCCTTAAGAAGACATCATATAAAATTTGGACAGCAACTCACTTTGCTAATCCTCTTTCTCTAATCCATACCTAGGTATACACACAAGTATAACTTCAAGATGTTTTATACAATTTCAGGGATATCAGATGAACCTTTCTTTATCATTCCAAAATTCTTTTGTGAAAATTGTCTACCTTTTCTTTATATGTTTAGGAAAGTTAACGTTTAGAGCAAAAGAAAATAAGCTAAGGAACGAAGATTCAATATCTTATATTTTATCCACTCATTGGAAAGCAAGTATAATAAGGTGTGTACAGGCATACACATTCACACACACACACACACAGATACACACACACACACACACACACACACACACTTACACAAACATGAGATTTGGAATTAAGAATCTGCCTCAAATTTGGGATGCTCACTGCCATACTAGCCTTCTCATCACTGATATCCAATGCCTAAACCCCACAATTTAAAGGAGAAGAGACTTGATTTGGCTCACAATTTGGGGGGACATTTTTCCATAATCAACTAGCTCCAAAGCAGGTCCCTCTTGACCAAAGGATGTGAAGGAGCAAAGCAGCTTAGCTAATAGCAACCAGAACACAGAGCAGGGGATCATTGTCAAAGAGGAAGGAGGAGGAGCCAGACACAGAACCCATGGCCATCCTACTGTCAACCAACACCTCACACACAGACAAGGATGATCCACCAGTCTCTGGAGGGCAGGTCCTAAAGCCAACCGAGGTGGTTCTCTATCCTAACCATCTCAAGCGCTGACTGCTCTCAGCTGATCCTCTACTTCACAAAAAATAAAAAAGTCCTAGTTTGAAAAAACCACCTTTCTAAAAGTGACTCTTTCAAAAAGCATCTGAGGAGCAAAAATCTATAAATCCCGCCCATCTCCAGGACTCATTAGGACTCTGAATCCAACATAGCATAGGTTTCCTTCTATCTATTCCTGCTCCCCACATTTTCTCACAAGTGTTGATCTCAAGAGCACCACCAGTTAAGCTTTCTGCAGATAAATCTCTATATCTGAAGCTGTAAACCACTCTTTACAATAGCTGACATCACATATGGTCCGTGAGAGCAGACTGAATCACTTGTACTCTGGGTGGCAACAAGTGCCCTTCACTGACGGCAGGCATAGCAGTTATTTCTCTGTGCAGTGGCAGCAGAATTTGTTAAGACATTCACTTCTGGGAGTTCCAGCTCTGGCAGGGAATGTACTTATGGAAACAGTGCATCAGGCTGTTGAGAAGCATCTCAAAAGTACTAACATTGGAGATGGATTACTACTTTGAAGAGAGTAAATATTTTTTTAGTGTTTGAATCTTTTACTTATTTATTTATTTGTTACAGGGAATCACTATGCAGCTCAGGCTACTAGCAATCCTCCTATCTCAGCCTCCCTACACTGGGATTACAAGTGAGGGCCACCACACCCGGTTTCAATGGCCAACAAGGTGCACCCAGAGCTTCAGGGAAGGAAAGGCATGTGGTACCAGGGATAAAACCCTGGTCCTTGCATTTGCTAGGGAGGTGCTTGGACACCGAGCTATCTCCCTAGCCCCGGGAGTAAATATTGGAAGAAGTATAAAAAGCTGAGGACGGTTAATCATCAATTAAAACCTAAAAAGTTTTCCTTGGAAAAATATTTTTTAAAAACTTTAATCTCCTGCAGCTGAAGTATGGAACAAATTTAATGATAAAAATAGAAAGTCCAGAGGGAATGTTGAAGTCTTGTCCTCCATAGATTTTCTATCCAATGAAACATCCACATAAAGTATGGAGTGATATGCAACTAGATAAGAGAACACATAGTTCTCTGTGAGCAACACAGATAAGTAGCCATCAAGAGTTATATCCCAGTCTACATGAGAAGAAATTAAGGATTTATGATTAGGAATCTAGGAGTAGCCAACCCATAAGAATTTGTAACATCTCAGGAACAGTCAGATACTCAGCAGACTAAAGCACCTGCTTAGGCAGAGTGCAGCGGCCTGGGTTTGACCCCTGGCATGCCATGCTGGTCCCACTTCAGGGGCACACTGAAACAGTGATTGAGACTGGGCGTGATGAAGCAAGCCTGCAATCCCTGCACTTGGGAGGCTGAAAACAGGAGGATCACTACAAGTCCGTTCTGTGTAGTGAGACCCTGTAGACCCTGTAACAAATACACTAAAAATTTTTCTTAAACTTTAAAAATTAAAAAAGACAGTTTGCAACATCTGGCCTGGTTCCTGAATTTGAGCCAGTTTTCAGATCTGTAAGCCATTTACTGAAGTCTTTAAGTTTGCAAAAGTAAGAATCTTGCTACATGATAAGTGTGTGTAGGCACTGGTTCTCATTTCCTTCATCAAAATAACCTGCTGGAAAGTAACTAAGGAGCAGTCATACATAGCCCAAAAGGCATTTATAACCAGTAACAAAGCATCAGCAGGTCCTTTAGGTAGAGTAGGAGTGCATGGGAGGTCACGTAGCATATG
Organism: Tympanoctomys barrerae; assembly: GCA_002564285.1. Lineage (NCBI taxonomy): Eukaryota > Metazoa > Chordata > Mammalia > Rodentia > Octodontidae > Tympanoctomys > Tympanoctomys barrerae. The sequence continues at coordinate 4,159 of NDGN011325409.1, forward strand.
GAATTTTGGCCAAGGCAGGCTGAAAAGTGAATGAACTTACCATGAGACTCTCTGATAATACTGCTCCTGCCCTCCAAATATATAATTGAAAGTTCACACTGCTATACATGGTAGTTGTCAGGGCCCACATTAGCTCCTTGTTCCACAATGTAAGAACTACAATACAGAGGAAAGTCCAGTGGCAAACTTGACATTGTCCTTCTCCCAAACAACACAGAAACATTAAGACAATGCTATGTCCCTGAGAAGACAGAGGGTATTATTCTTGAACTGACTGTACCTACTATGTATATTTCCATTTAACTATTGTTTCTTGTTCCTAAAACTCCAGGTGGATTCTGAAGCACAACATCAATTACTGCCATCTCAACCATGTATCAGTCCAACTGTAGCTGCTATGGGTAATGAGAAATCTGCACCAGAGCTTCTAAACACAGCATCCAATATATAGCACGCAGTCATTAATCTTTTAAAAATATTCTACTCCATCCCTGTCAAGAATGAAGATTAGAAATGGTACTTCTAATTATTCACTTACAAAAGAGAATACTTTTTGTCACAGGCCTATTATAACAACACTGCTCTGCTACAAATAGGCTAAATGGAATTAACTGGTCTGTATATAAATCCCACAAATATATGTAATTTCATCTTAATAGGATCAGGTGGACAAAAAGCAGCAAGGAGCTGGAATCCTTAGAAGATAAATTTCAGAGTATAGGAAATTACCTTTATAAAGATGTGGAGAGTCATTGTATCAGTTAGGCTTGGGGAAGTTCAGGAATTCAAGGGCATGCTGCCATTGGTCCTTCCAACAGAAAGAATAAATGTTTTCATTTTATACTTCCCATCAAAGAACGAAACAGAATACCTCTCAGGCTTTCTTAGGTTTCAGAGTTAGAGTATTTCATCCATATAGCACATATCATAAGATGCTTCTGATTGTGAGAAAAGCCCAGAAAAAATAAGCTCTGAGGTTGAAGAGCATGGGCCATTTTGGCTGCATTACTTGTAGGATAATATTAGATGTATCTTGGCTGAGAGCAGATGTCATGTGACATTTATGGAAAACCCTAAGAAATCATAGTAAATATCCCTCAAGTTCTATCATCTCAGAAGTGTTCAGTGAAAGTCAGCAGTGCAGGGAATCATCTTAATGGAAAGAGATCCAAATGACTAAACTGGCCATCCACTCTATGTAGAAGAATAAGTGCCCATTTTTATGAGGTATATAGATTCATTCATGAACACTGGAAAGCTGGCTTGGTTGAATGGTGTGAGACTTGCAAGGATTCCAATACAACAATGAATCTGCAAAATAAGTCCACTGAGAATAGGCACAAATTAGTGAAGACCTTTGCATTGGGTCAACATTCATCTGCAAGTGTCTTCCACTGAAGCACTAAATTGACTGTATTTGTTCACATCATTCAGGCTGTCATCATCAACCACCTGAACACTAACACAAAAGGTTCATAAAATATGTAGCCATGGCTACCAAGATTGTTTGAGCCCAACATTATGGGTCTCCTCTAGTAAAGCTGATGAGGCCACAAATGCCAGTAAAAGTCTTACTATTAACACCTCAGTCCAAAGGTAATTCTCATGTTGGCATCATCCCCAGCCAGTGTTGGTAGACACTGAGTTAATTAAATCATTCTATTCTGGAAGAAGTGGCAGTTCGTTTTGAGTTGTACTGATATGCATTCTATGTATGGTTTTACCTTTCCTTCCTAAAGGACCTTGTGTAAAGACCACTGCTAAAAGATTAATGGAATGTTGGAAGTACTGGCACAAGACCCTAAATAACCTCATGTAAACCCATTTTATGACAAAGGAGAAACAGATGGGGCATGCTAACATGGAATTCAGATTCCTGTCACATACTGCACCACCTATGAGTTTCCATCTTCTTAAGAATAGCACTTATCTGAAGATAGGACCTCGTCTAGGGGCATGTTTCCTATCTGCTGCAGCATCCATTCTAGTCAATGAAAAGAAATAAAACCACCCATGGACTGGCTAAGTCTTTCTCATGACTATCCTGCAACTCAGCATCTCCCTCTATCCTATCCTAGGGCGCTCTACTGGCCAGTACTCACCTTTGCATATCATGACAGTAATGTTCAGTACCACCACTGTGTGGAAATTTATGTCTTACAATCTGCTTCCTGGAAATCCAATTTACTATTGTGGATTATTCAAAACACTATTACTTAGTTTCAGATAAAAGGAAATCTTTACTTAGCCTCAAAATAGTCCTATCATCATTTTAGATAATTACTCTTCAAGCAATTAACTAAAATTTTATATTTACTTACAGATATAAACCAGCTATTCTGTTTGCTGACATTATAAAAGAACTGTCTTTTATAAATAAAATGACCTGCAAAGAATTAGCTAAAATCATGCTTCACTTTGATTAGGGGTTAGTTGTCAAATTCTTGAATTAAAAAAAGATCTATTAAGCCAGCCTCACCCCTGGGGCATGCTAGGCTAGTGACTGAGACCAGGTGTGGTGGCACATGCCTGTAATGTCTGACCTGGGGAGGCTGAAAACAGGAGGATCACTGTGAGTCTGAGCTGCATAGTGAGACCCTGTACCAAGTATATAGAATGAAAACAAAACAAAACAAAAAATCAAGTCTATTAGTGCTAGAACCCAGATTACCTAAAAAGACCATACTACAATCCTGTGAGGAGTTCACACCTATTATACACAACTGAAATCCCTACAAAAAGCAAAGACACATGGAATATAATTAATGCATCATATATGGCAGGTAGTTATCTCCTAAGAGCCTTGATAATTTATTCAGCATCAAAATGACCATTACAAAGTTCATTTCTCAGGCTAGCCTTATAAAATGTATGTGTTATTATAATATATACTAGTTTGAAATGTGAAGATTACCGGGGAACTACCCGCTCGGGCCCCCGCCTGTCCCTCTCTTCGACAGGAGCTTTCTTTCTCTCAATAAATATATTCTGCTCATAAAAAAAGAAATGTGAAGATTAGAAAGGTTCATTAACTTAAGGTCACACCATTAATAATCTCAGAACTGGAATATTTGCTGTTTTGTGTCTCACCTTAAAACCACACTGTCAACTTTTAAACATAAAATTTAACAAGAAAGAGGAACTAAGTAAAGCAATGAAAATATAGATGTTAACTATTCAGTTCCACAAAACACAAGGCACATACATTTAAATAAATTTAGTTCAGCTGTTAAAATTGACACATAATCTTTCAATGAATGGCACAAAATTTAACCCCTTTTACAAAGAAAAAAGGAGAAATTCATACTTACCTTTGCAAGTGATTAATGCATTTGGAGAATTTTGGACTCAATTGCTTAAAAATAGCCACAATTTAACATATGGAAAACTTACCCAAACATGAATTCTTTGAACGCTCAGGCCAAATCATTACCCACCAATGGAGAGCATCATACCAAGAATTTAAGTCTCTCTTCTAACTCACAAAACAAAACAAAACAAAATAAAACTTATCATTCATCTACTTTTCACTTCAAATAACCTAAAATACTCTTTGCAAGAGTTGTTTGCCTAGCCTACAGGTCAGAAGGAACTTAAATTAAATAGTGTCTCTGGAGACTGAACAAAAATGTTTACCAAAATGCAGACATCTTTATAAAAGCTCTAAAGTGCATTCGGGCTTTCAGGCGATGCCCTTGCATCTCACACTTCACAAATGTGTGGCAAACACACTCCATCTTAAAAGAATACTGAAGCACATTTCAGCTATGTTTAACCCTTCAAAATCTTTACTAATCTCTGTAAGGTAAATATCATCGTTAAATTTCTGCTATCATGACTGCTAGTCCAATTTGATTGTTTTGAAGTTTACCTGAGAGCTAATGAAGAATAAGAGCTGCTGTCCTTGGCTGCTCTAATAATAAATATTTCAAAGCTTTAAACATAATCTCTTCATTACTCAGAAATTTTCATTGAACTCTTATTTTGTTACTTTGCTCATCTAACTTTCTGCTAAAGCACTGAGCAAAATCACTCTACCTGCTTTCTTCATGTTTGTTGACTAGTCTTACGGCATTTTAAATAAAGAGGTGAAGAATGAAGTTTTTAGACTGTGATGAATAAATATAAGGACAATAAAAAAATAGTCAAAAATAGCACGTACTAACTAACTTCAAACATAAGACCTTGAATTTTCAAGTTGTTGTTTTATTTTTTTCAGCTTTTTTATTTACTTATGTTTGTGATACATAGAACTTATATTCATCCTGCAGGATTGGTATATATCCCATCATATCCTTCTTCTCCCACTTCTTCCCCAGATCAAGCCTGTGTCTGTTTCCTACCACTTCTCTTATGCTCTGACTTTATATCTAAGAACACAAACCGAAGTGAGTCTTAAATGGCACAGGGGATACTGCAAGGTAGAGAAAGACATGAGAATTCCCTTCTTTCCCTGCTCTCATCAGCATTTCTTCTTTTAACTTTGGTCTTCTTGATAATAGCCTTTCTAATTGGACAGAGATAAGATCTTTTGGATTTAATTTCCATTCCCTTAATGGCTAGTGATACTGAGGATAACTGTTCATACCTTGTCCATTTATACTTCTTCTTTTGAGAAATGGCTATTCGGATCTTCTTTTAATTCAATTACTTGGTTTTTGTTAAGTTTTGCTTAAGTTTCTTATATATTATGCAACATAATCCTTTGTCTGATGAATACTTGGCAAATACTTTTTCCCATTCAGTAAATTATCTCTTCATTATGTTAATTGTGTTCTTTTGCTGTGCAGAACTTTCTTAGTCTGATATAATCTTTTGTTTTTCCTCTGGTTTTGTGGTCATATCAAAAAAATTATTGCTTATACCAATGTTTTACATATACAATTTTTGCTGAGTTTTCTTTCTTTTTTTTAGTTTTAGTACTTGCATTTCGGTCTTTAACCCATTTTTAATTGACTTTTGTTCAAAGTGAGAGATAAGGGTGAAGTTTCCATTTTCTGAGTGTCAATATCATTTTCCCCCACTTTATTATTAAAGAGGTAATCCTTTCTGCAGCCTGGAAATATAAACTAGCACAAACTTTAGAACAGGATGGATTTTCTGCAAAAATCTAAAATGATGTTCTATATTTTTAGCTGTCCCACCTTTGTTTTTATAACCAGAGGAACTGAAATCAGCATACAGAAAAGAAACTTCCACTGGCGCATGCCTGTAATCCCAGTGCTTGGGAGGCTGAAAACAGGAAGCTCACTATGAGTCTGATTTACATAATGAGACCCTGTAGACCCTGTACCAAATACATAATAAAAAAGAAAAGATACCTCCACTCCCATGCTTATTATAGCATGCTTTAGCAGTAGCTAAAATAAAGAATACAAATGCTCATTTGCAGAGAACGTTTTCAGAAAATGTGGTAGACATAGAGAATAAAATGTTTAAGTATAAAAAAACAATAAAATGTCATTGTGGCTAAATGGACAGAACCATAAGAAATTAGGTAAAGTAAGAATGAGCCAGACAGAAAAATGCAGGCACTACTTGTAATCTCTTATATGTAGAAGCTAACAGTGTTAATCTGGATATGCAACAGTGATTGCTAGATCCTGGGAAGATTGGAAGAATGGATAAGGGGAGGTAGGGTGATGTGTGCTGAAACACAATTGCATAAGGGAACAATCCTGCTGTTCTCTGGCACTGTGTGCTGACAGTAGCTCATAGTAACCTATTATATATTTTCTTTTGAACATAAAAGATATATCAAGTTACATTTCCTAAGAGCTTTAATGATTTACTCCTCATCAGATGAAAAGAACTCAGAATCTACAAATTGAAAAAAAAAAACTAGGCGAGGAGAGAGAATTGCTAATTACACTGATTTCACTAGTACATGTTATATGCATGTGTTGAAATATTACACATGTCCCATTAACATGTATAATTACATGCTAATGAGCAAAGAAATTTAAATTTTAAAAGGTAAAGCTATATAAAAGTAAAAACAGAAAAAAGGTAAAATAGCACAAAACCTATATTTGTTTGCTTTCACTGTCATAACAAAAGACCACCTGAGGGACTTAAAAGAAGTTTGTTTTCTCACAGTGCTGATGGATGGAGGTTTAAGGTCCAGATGTCAGCAGTTTGGGCTTCTCCAGGTGTCTCTCTCATTAAGCTGAGAAACCCTGTTTTCTTGTTTCCCCCACACATTCCCTCTGAATTCCTGAGCTTGAATATGTAAAAATGATATTTTGTATATTGAGCTTGAATAGATGAAATTTTCCTGATTTCTTAGTGCTTTATTGCCTCTGTAGAAAGTAGGAAGTTTCCTTTTTACATATTTAAAAAAGTTAAAAGAGAAAGTTAAAGAAAGAAATAAAACCAATAATACAGTGTTTCAAAACAGAATAAGAAATTAACAATGGGAAATGTACTGTATATTGTTGTCTTCGAAGCAGCTGATCAGATAAGATGTATTCATGCAAAATTAATCAAGCAATATAAGCACAGACTGTTCTTTTCAATGGACTAAAATAAATTAGTAACATAACAATGTTAGCTATCTTGTGTATACATATTTTTTCATTTCCTTCTTTTTTATTTTCCCTGATGCCTGTTGTCCTTTATACTTGAGCAATTTCTTTTCCTTTCACAATATCTATTGCAGATTTTGTAACCTACTCTTTTAGTTTCTTATAAGGAAACCAGGGAGACAAGATAATGTTTGCACATGCAAGTTTGACTCATTTCACTTATGAGGATGGTGTCTAGTTGCACCTATTTGCCTATAAAAGCCTAGAGTTTATCCTTCCTTATAACTGAATGGTACTCTGTAACATAAAAAAAAATTTTATTTCTTTTATCCATTCCTTGGTTGATGGAAAGTTAGGTTGCTTCCAAGATCTACCTGTTACAAATTGTGTTGCTATAAATGTGACAGCATATATATCACTGTGATGTGATGATTTCATTCTTTTGGGAAAATGCCTAGAAGGGGGATAGCTGAGTCAAATGAGACCTCTAGTCCCAGTTTATTGAGGCAGCTCCACACTGATTTTCACAATAGTTGTAGCAGTCTATGTTCCCACCAAAAGTGGAAAACAGTTCCATTTTCACAGCCCTGACAGCATTTGTTATTGGTTGATTTCTTGGTGATGGCCATTCTTTTGGGCTGAGATAAAAAAAAAAAAATCTCACTGTTCTTCCAATTAGCATCTCTTGAATGACCAAAGTTGTTGAACTTTTTCTCATGTATTTATTTGACACTTATATTTCTTGATCTGAGAAATATATATTTTATCCCTGATGCTCAGTTTTTGATTGAGTCTTGAATTTGGGGCCTTATTGTTTTAGTTCTATATATGTTCTAAATAGAAGTCCTTTGCCTTGGGACTTTTGGCTAAAACTTTTCAGATGCTGTAGGCTTTCTTTTCACTTTGTTCACAGTGATAGACATGGCTCTAGTTTGAGTCTTAGGCATGTGGAAAGGTGGTTTTGTCAGCACCATGTGCTAAAGGGGCTATTTTTTCTTTCATTGAATATGTGTGACCCCTTTATCAATGACAAGGTAGCTGAGTGTGTTTGTAGTTGTATCCAGCTATGGTATTGAATTTGGTTATTATAGAAGCCTTTCCATGGAATTATTGGCATCTTCTAAGTAGAGTATCATGTCATCTGCAAAAACGATAACTTAAATCATTCCTTTCCTATTTTTCTCTCTTATCTAATTTCTCTACTTAGTATTTAGTTCTACCTACGAGAACTATATTGAAGGAGTGGTGATAGTGGACATCCTTGTCTTAGTTCTGATTGTAGAGGGAAAGCATTCAGTTTTTGTCCATTTAGTATGATGTTGGCCACTGATATGTCAAATAGGGCTTTTATCAGATTGAAGTAAAGTATCTATCCAATTTTCTGTAGAGTTGTTATCCTGAATGATGCTGGACATTGTCAAAAGCTTTTTCTGCATCTTTTGACATGATCATGTGATTTTTTTCTTTGTCTCTCTGATATGGTGTAGTATGTTTATTGATTTGGATATATTGAACCATCCATGTATTATTGGGATGAATCCCCACTTGATCACAGTGTATATTCTTCTTGATGATTTGTTGGGTTCTGTTTGCTACAATTTTATTGAGTATTTTTACATCTATGATCATGGGGGAGATTCTCCTATAGTTCTCTTTTCTCAGGGGGAGGGCATCTTTCTTTGAAATTAATATCAGAGTAGTACTTGCTTCCAGGAATGAGCTAGAGAGAACTTCTTCCTGATCAGTTTCATTAAAGATTTTGAAGAGTATTGCTTTTAAGTCTTCTCTAAATTTATTATAGAATTCAGCTGGTGTCCACCAGGATTTGTGCTTTTCTATGTTGGTAAGTTTTTAATTACAATTTCAACTTTATTGACTGATACTGAGCTATTAAGAATTTTATTTTATTTTTTAAAGAATACTAAATAATAAGAAAATGGAGAAAAACAGCTTTAGAAATGATACAAAATTTCACTAAACAAAGTGATAGGAATCCAACAATGATTGCTGTATTGTATGATGTTATCTTCAGATTAGTTGATCAGGTTACCAAGTATAAATGTGCAAGATTGGTTTAAAGAAAAAACAAAACAAAACATTGGCAAATACTGTCAGAAATTCAGAAGAAGACAATGAGATAAAAAGGAATGTTTAAGCATTAACTGCTCCTTTCAAAAGACCAGTAGAAATCAGAAATCTGCAGTACAATTATCCAAATATTATATATATTATATATAATATATAATCTTTCCTTTGTCCTTTTCTAATCCCAGTTTTTCCTTTCCATTGAACAGATTCTTTCCCTTTCATAGTATCTATTATGCCTTTCAGATTTTCATCATTCTTTCAGGTTCTCACTTTAATGAGATAATACCATGTTTGCACATGTGGATCTGATTTATTTCACGTACCAAGATAGTCTCTAGTTGGATCCATTCAGCTTTGGCAGTTCATGCATTTCTAAGAATCTGTGTATTTCTTCTGTGTTTTCCAACCTCTGCAAGTAAAGATTTTTGAAGTAGGTGTTGATGATCTTTTGAATTTCAACAGATTTTGTAGTGATTTCACTCTTTTCATTCCTTATTGCATGGATTTGAGTTTTTTCTTTCATTATTTTGGTAAGGTTGGGTATAGGTTTATCAACAGTGTTTATTGTTTCAAAGAATCAACTTTTCAATTCATTGATTCTTTGTATTGTTTTCATCTTAATTGCATTAATTTGTGCTCTGAGTTTTGTAATTTCTTCTCTTCTATGACAGCTACTATGGGCTTGGGCTTGAGTTGCATTTTTTTCTAGAAATTTGAAATGCAGTATTAGCTTCTTTATTTGAGTCATTCTGTTTTCCTGATGTGATAATTCACTGCTCTAAATTTCCCTCTGAGGAGCATTTTCATTGCATTCCATAGATTCCATTAAGTTATGTTTGCATAGTTGTTTGATTGTAAATAATGTTTAATTTCTTCAATTTCATCTGTGACCCATTGATTGTTATGGAGGGTGTTATTTCATTTCCATATATTTATGAAATTTTACAGGTAATTTCCAATTTTATTGTACTATAGTCAGACAACATGCATGGAACAACTTTAATTCCTTTGCACTTACTTAGACATGTTTGGTGAGCTAGTATACCTTCTATTTTAGAAAATGTCCCAGGTTCAGCTTTGAAGAATGTGTATTTAGATGGAAATGGGTGGGATAGTTGGCAAACATCTACTAAGTCCATTTGTTCACAGATTTGATTCAGTTCTGTTATTTCTTTGCTGACTTTTTGCCTAGCCAATCTATCTTTTTGTGACAATGGAGTACTGAAATCTCCTCTTACAATTCTTTTATTGCTTATTTGATTTTTTTATGTCTGTTAACTTTCTCTTATATAGTTGGGTGCTCCTGTATTTGGGGCATACATATTTATGATCGTTATCTCTTCCTCTCGAGGTTTTCTACTAACAAGTATACAGTGACTTCTTTATCTCTTTTAATCATTCTTGATTTTGAGTTCACTTTGTTTGCAAACAGAATAGCTATGCCCACATTTTTGGGGGTTCCTCTTGCATGGAGTATTATTTCCATATTATGAAGTTTTTGAGTTAAATGTAACGTATTGTTGGACCTCATTTCTTGATCCATTCTGCTAGTATGTTTCTTTTAACTAGTGAATTGAGGCCATACATACTGACTTATTTCATCATATTATTTTCCTGTTGTTGGTTCTCTACTCTTCATCTGTTTGTTTCCCCTTGCTTGGTGGTTTCTTTCAGTTCTTGTTCTTGGAATTATCATTATTTTTTGTCTCTGCCTCGAATAGCTTTCAGTACCTTTTGTAGTGTTGTTTTGGTGGTCATAAATTTCTTCAATAAATTTCTTCTATTCTTTGCCATAGAAGTATCTTCTTTCTCCATTAATTTTTTAAATAAAAAAGTATTTACATAGAATCATTCAGAATGTCAACAAAACCTTTGCAAATTTTTATTGCAATCACAGAGTAGTATTTAGTTAACAGAACAGCAATTATTTCATATACACTGCATCAGAGACAATTGTATATGAAAACCTATTGTACGCATATATAACTAATTTGTGCTGTGCACCAAGAAGAACCTGCTTTAAATTTTCATGCCAATTTGCAGCCCTCATATTATACCAGGCAAGGTTAGCAGCTATTGAAAATACTACCAGGGCAGGGCTATCTAAAGACATATTCGGTAGTGTGTTAACTATACAAAAAAAAAGAAAGAAGAAGAAGAAGAAAAGAAGAAGAAGAAGAGGGAGAGGGAGAGGGAGAGGGAGAGGGAGAGGGAGAGGGAGAGGGAGAGGGAGAGGGA
>NDGN011325419.1:0-14052 GCA_002564285.1 Tympanoctomys barrerae
TTTCTTTCTTCCTCTCTTCCTCTTTCTCTCTTTCTCTCTTTCTTTCTTTCTTTCTTTCTTTCTGTATTTGGTACAGGGTCTCACTATGCAGCTCAAACTCCTATGATGCTCCTGCTTTCAGCCTCCCCAGAGATGGGATTACAGGTGTGCACCACCATGCCTGGTCTCAGTGGCCAGCTCAGCATGCCCAGGGGTGGTGTCGGCATCGCATGTGGTGCTGGGGATTGAACCCCAGTTCCTGGGTTTGCCTTAGCAAGCACTTAGTCTGCTGAGCTATCTCACTAGCCCTCATTTTTTTTTCTTGAATAAACTTTGCCATTGGTTTTTGCTCGTTATATTTATTTTTTTGTTCCAGGTGAGAAGAACCTGGAATCCAACTCCAGAAGAAGAGGTGAACCATCTAAAACCTAGTGACATTTAGTTAGTGAGCCACTTTTAAAAATAATCTACCCAACTTTCATGAAGATGGCCAAGTAGTGAATAGCAGAGAAACAGCCTCTCTGAGATTTGGTGTCTAGACACTAGACTATATCAATGAGAAAAAGAAGGAAAGACATAGGTCCCCAGGACCCCACAAAGATCTGAAGCAAGAATTGAAGCCCATGGGGAGAGCAAAGAGAGAGACCTCAACACAGAAGCAGGAGGTGGCACATGGTGCTTTCTCCCTGAGCCCAGACTCACTGAATCGTGGGGGTGGGCAGCTAGAATCTGCAGCCACGTGGAGACTTCTGGCAACCCCAGGGGGCTCCATAGGGAAACGTATCACTGGAACAGAGCAGTGAGTGCAGTGGAATTCTGTGGCTAGCAAGTTCTTCAGGTTCAGACCTCCAACAGGAGAGGGTATTTGACCCGCAGCCATCTTAGAGAGGCTCAGAACTCAAAGCAGCTTCAGAGTGGCTCCATCTAGTGGCCCCCAATGTCAGGATGAGTTGGAACCAAATTCAAGTGGCAGGAGGTCAAGAATCTGAGCTGAAGCTGGCAGGAAGTCTAGTTTAATCAGGAGGAAGCATACAGAGTGCTACAGGTTGAACAAATTGGGTTCCAGCCTCACAGCTAGAAACAAGCCTGAACTTTAGTGGAACTAAAGGTGCAGGCTTACTGAGATCATCCATAATAAACTTCCATAAATCTCTGGCTGTAGGGATTAACCAGCATGGATCTGGGCTCTATCTGACCACTCTGTCTGCTAGTTACTGTAGTTACTGTTACTACAAGTTAATGTCCACTCTGAAGTAAACATTTTCTTCTTTTGTTTTGTTTTGTTCTTTTTTCTTGACTGTTCTTGTTTTTATATGAGTGTGAGCATTGTTTATAGTTTTGTTGTTGTTGTTACTCTATTCAGTTCTTGTTTTTATTCCTCCTTTCTGTCTTTCTCTCCTATCTTCCCAGTTTCCCAAGTTTGTGTAATCTTCCTTTGATCTCAAGCCTTATTTCTAGCCTCATTGTGTTCTTCTAGTTCTCTATATTTTCCCCTATCCCCTTCTAAATTTTCTCCCCCCAAGGTAAAATTGCTATACTGAGGGCATATTTACTGTGTACAATTTTCTGGTTTGTTTTAGAATTTGCCATATAACCACAGATATAGTTAATAGGGATAAAGGTACTAAATTAACAGTTTGTCACACTTTGTCATTCTCTAAGCTGTGTCTGAAGCCATTGTTATTCCTGTTTGTATTACTTTATCCAAAGTTACATAAATGTTCTAATTAGTTGTTCTTTCTGGTATGCTAAGACTGAGATTACCTAAGAGTCATAAACAGTACGATAGACCAGTTTCAAAGAACCAGGAATTAGGCAAAATAGGCAGCATCTTCTCATCACTAATAAATTGAAGAAGACCTTGCAAGAGATTCAAAACCAAAAAGCCAGCTACACCTAAAAGACATCTCTAAGAAGTAGTAATTCCTAAGGGTTCTCAATACTAGAAGTAAAAGAACCTGCCCTAAGCAATTTATAAGTAACAATCCAAGAATTAAACTAAAATAATAAAAAACATAAAGACATTTAAGTAAGATGTAACCCTAGACTTCCAACTCAATAAAGGTGAACCTAGGAAGCAATGAAATGGTACAACTCCAAAGCCACCCACCTGGCCTTTCTGAAATGGTAACAATGAAAGTAACAAAGCAGATGAACAAGGTTCTAGAAAATATCAAATCAGAAATGACTTCACAGATAGCTATAGAGATGGTGATCCTGATGAAACACATGATTAATGACCCTAGAGCAGATACAGATAAAAAACAGAAGACCTTCAAAAATGATGGAAAACATGAATGCCCAACATAGGAAAGAAACAGAATACATGCAACAGATTTTAACATATCCAGGAGATTAAAAATTCCATTAAGATATATGCAGCAGAATGAACCAATGTGACACCAGAATATCAGATGTGGAAGACAGAATTGTGATTAATAATCATGAACAGAAAGATTTCTTAAAAATAGCAAAGGACCACAAAAAAATCAATTCAGTAGCTACTACATGATGCAAACATAAAATTGATTTGTGCCAATGAAAAAGCAGGAGATAGCACAACTGACATAAAAACCCTGCCCACCTAAGTAAGGCATAAAACTCCACGCATGGAAAAAGAATTTGATATATAGTAAGTGAGGCATATAGAACTCCAATTAGACATGATCAAAAAAAATCTACATCAAGACATATAATAGCAAAGATTCTAGAAATTCAATATAAGAACAGAATATTAAAAGCTATTAGAGAAAATAAATCAGCTATAAAAGAAAGCTTATCAAAATTACAGCAGACTTCTCAACATTTCAGAAAACAACATCTAACAAAGATTGATGTACCCCACAAAAGCATCTTTCAAGATTGATGGGGAGCCTGGTGTGATAGCTCAGTGGTCTAACTGCCTGCCTGGCAAGCGTAAGGACCTGGGCTCGATCCCTGGTACCACATGTTGTGCAGGTCCTGAAACTACAGGCATGCTGTGCCAGCCACCGAAACAGGGTGTGGTGGCACACACCTGTAATCCCAGCACTAAGGAGATTGAGATGGAGCATCACTATGAGTCCGAGCTGTGTAGTAAGATCCTATACTGAATAATTAATTAATTAATTAATTTTTTAAAATTAATTTAAAAATATGAAAAAGAACACCTGAAGAAATTCATGAGCACCAAACCAGTACTCCAAAATGTTACGAACACTCTAGAAAGAGATAAAAAGGACCATAACTCCATGAATCCCAACAAAATGAATCCATCAGGCAAGGCAAGTAAGTCGGTAACCAGAGGGGGGAAAAGGGAACCAGCAATAGCAAAATCAATAAATATCAAAGATAAGGATAAACAATACATACCAGTTATAAGTATGCATGTGAATGTTCTCAATTCACCAGTCAAAAGGAATGGATTGATAGAAAGGATCAAGAAGCAAGCTCCAACTATATACTGCATACAAGAAACACATTTAATTCAAAAAGAAATTCATAGACTGAAATCAAAGGACAGAAAATAATACCCAGTGACAGCAACCCAGAGAAAAGCAAGGGCAGCTTCTCTGTTTGCAGACTAAGTGGATTTCAAGCCAATACTGATGAAGAAAGATGAAAAAGGCCAGTATCTCCTGGAAGGGCAAAGTACAAGAGGAAGCGATAACCATTATTAATCTACATAAGCACCAAATACCAGCTCACCCAACTGTATAAAACAATATTACCAGACATGAAAAATCAAATAAGCACTAGTGAAAGACCTCAATGCTCCACCGTCACAAAAAAAACAGATCAACTAGACCAAAGGAAAAAAAGGGGGGGGGAACCAGTGAGATAGCTCAGTGGACGAAGCAAGTGCCCACTTAGGCAAGTACAAGGACTGGGGTGCAATCCTCAGCACCATACGCCCAGCAAAACGCACCCCAGGCACAACGAGCCAACCGCCGAGACAGGGCGTGGTAGCGCACACCTGTCATCCCAGCTCTGGGGAGGCTGAAAACAAGAGAATCACTAGGAGCCTGAGCTTTATAGTGAGACCCTGTAGCAAATACATTTTTAAAAAGAAAGAAAAAAGAAATACCAGAACTAAACCAAACTTTCAAACAAATGGACTTGATAGATATCTATAGTTTTCCATACCATAACATCAGAATACACATTCTTCTCAGCTACACATGGAACAGCCTCCAAAATAGACTACATATTAGCTCATAAAACACGCTTAAGTACATGCAAAGGAACTGAAATTACTTCATGTATATATCAGACCATAGTGTAATGAAACTGGAAATCAAATGGCAAAACAAACCACAAAAACTTCATAAACACATGAATATTAAATAGCACCCTTCTGAACAACTAATGAGTCGACAGATAAAATTAAAGAATGAGACAGTTTCTTTCTTTTCTTTTCTTTCAGAATTGGGGGTTGAACTCAGACCCTTTCACTTGCCAGGCAAGCACTTATTCTACTGAGCTATCTCGCCAGCCCCCTGATTTAGACAGTTTCTACAATAGTGCCAGTACAACACATTGAAACTTATGGGATGCAATGCAAATCTCCTATGAGGGAAGTTTATAGTGGCAAATTCCCACATCAGAAAAGCAGAGCAAGCTCAAATAAACAAGTTAATGTTGAACCTCAAGCTTCTAGAAAAAGCACAAAGTCAAAGCTCATATGAAGGAAGAAATTATAATGATCAAACTAAAGCACCTGCTTAGGTAAGCATAGTGACTGGGGTTCTATCCCTGATGTGCTATGCCAGCCCCACCCCTGGGTGTGCTGAGATAGTGACTGAGACTGGGCGTGGTAGTGTACGCCTGTAATCCCAGTGCTTGGGAGGCTGAAAACAGGAGGATCACTACAAACCCAATCTGTGTAGTGAAACCCCATGGACCCTGTACTAATTACATTAAATAATAGTAAATAACAAATAAAGATCAGAGTAGAAATTATTGCAACAGAAATTAATAAAACAATACAAAGAATCAATGAATCAAAGAATTTATTCTTTTGAAAGAGTAAATAAAATTGATAAACCTTTATGCAACCTTATCAAAAAAAAGAAAAGTCTTAAATCTATGCAATCAGGAATAAAAAGTGTGAAATCACAATAGCTCATACAAAAATTGATATCATCAATATCTACTTCAAAACCTGTATTCTAACAAGATGGAAAATACAGAAGACATTTTCAGATTCCTAGATTCATATGAATTCCCAAAGCTGAATCAAAGATATAAAAATTCTAAAGAAACCAATATCAATCAATGACAATGAAGATGCAATTAAAAACTTTTAGGGGACCATCCAAATAGCTCAGCAGATTAAAGCGTCTGCAAGCAGGCACAAGGGCCTGGGGCTCAATCCCCAAGCCTGCCATGGCGGCCCTGCCCAAGCGGTGCACTGAGACAGCAATTGAGACTGAGCGTGGTGGCGCACGCCTGTAATCCCAGCTCTTGGAGGCTGTAAACACGCAGGTCACTCCGAGTCGGATCTAGTAGTGAGACCCTGAACACCCTGTAGACCCTTCCCTAAAGTACAAAAAATAATAAAAAATAAAACTTTTAATAAAGTCCAAATGCCCATCTATGGATTGTGTCATTAAGTTTGAAGGCTCTGATTTTTTTCAAATCTTTAAAAATCTAGATATTAGTCCTTTGAAGGACCACTGTCATAGTAAATATCAAAAAGAATCAACAACTGGGATCTTGTCTTATGAAAATACTTTTGTATAGCAAAGAAACCACCAACAGAGTGAAGAGACAACACATAGTGCGAGAAGAAAATTTTGCCAGCTGTTCCTCAAAAGACTAATATCTAGAATATATAAAGAACTGGAAAAAACAAGCAAATCATCTAAATTTAATGACTCAAACCAAAAGTGGACGTCTGAAATGAATAGACACCTCAGATAAAGAAGTAGAAATGGCAGATAAATGTAGTGGAAGGTCCAGAGTTTGATCCCAGGTACCACAAATACACACACACACACACACACACACACAAATGTTCACCAATGATTGAGAGATTCAAATTAAACCAATGTTGAGATCCCATCTTATTCCAGAAAGAATAACTATTGTCACAAAATCTACGATGACAAATGCAGGCAAGTAAAGAAGAAGTGGAAGGGGTATACAATGGAATACTACATTGCCATAAAGAAGGATAAACGTGAGACATCTCTAGTTGAACAGACCTTACCTTACGTGAAATAAACAGGACACGCATTGGTAAACACCACATTATTTCTCTGGTGTGAGAAACCCAAAATGTAAATAAGGACCAAGGGGAAGAAAATCGTCAAATGAGAAGGAGAAGAAGGGAAGGATAGAAGAAAGGAACAGATAAGAAAAAACAGAAGGAAAAAATGGAAACAAAGTTTTTGTAAGTAAGGAGAGGAAGAGAGGAAAATAGGAAAAAACCAAGCAAGACACATTACATACAGGTCCAAATCCCCTACGATGAATTTATCACTATGTGTATCTAAAATGCACCAATTAAAAAAGAAAAGGATAAAGCGAGAAAATCTCAAACAGCACAAGGGAAGCAAAAGGAGTCACAGAGGAAGTACTAACGTTAGTGTCACCCCCCGATAGGACAAGGCATGAGCCCACCAGCCTTCCGGCCTTTCTCCTAATCTAACTGTGGGACTTCTCGGGGTAACTGCAGCTCTGCGTGCCTGGAATGTACCGATCACCACAGGAGGGAGGCGGCTGGAGGGCCCTACGCTCCTTTGCTTTTGGAGCTTTGATTCTGTCATGGTTGGGAGGCTATAAACGCACAACCCTAGGGCTTTGCTATTATTTAGAAATATGGTTAGATTCCATCAAGTAGAAACAGATGGAACCTTCCTAACTAACTAAAACATACTTTGTTTCCAAGCCGAACATAAGGCTTACTGGGACAGTACTGGAGATGTATCCGCTCAGTTGAGAAATAAAGGGTGTTCACTTGCTACCACTATTCCTTAAGGTACTGGGCATTAGATAATGCAATAAACAAAAGGCCTAAACATTTTTTTATAAGTATAAACTTAGTGAAGTAAAACTATTATAACTGGCAACTGATTTGGAAAATACAACATATGCAACTGAAAAATTACTGTAAACAATAAAAAATTAGGAAGTAGCAGGATATAGAATAACTGTAGACATCAATAATTTTTTTTTCTTTTCTTTTCTTTCTTTTTTTTTTTTTTCCAGAACCGGGGATTGAACTCAGGACTTAGTCTACTGAGCCATCTCCCTGGCCCCCAGTAAATTTCTGAGGTACAAATACAGTTTAAAAATAACATTAAAGACTCCATAGTAATGGCAATAGTAAAAGATGACATAACTACAAAATACTTCTGAAATGTGGCACATTTATGAAGAAAACTAAGCACTCCCAAAAGACATGAAAACTTATACAAAGGGAAAATCATGCCAGTTTATTAGAAAGGAGGACTCACTCACATGAAGCTAGTATATGCTTATTATAATTACAAGACCAAAAATTGGGAAGAAAAAAAGGGGACAATTAAGTAAAGTATGCTAAATATTAAAAAAATAAAACAAGAACTTCAAGGAAATCTTTAGACTAAAAATGGGGGAGGGCACAATCTCTAACACTTCTTATAAAATAATACAAGCTACAGTAATTAAAAGTACTGTCCTAGCAAGCTGTGGTGGTACATGCTTGTAATCCCAGCACTTGAGAGGCTGAAGCAGGAGGATCACCTCAAGTTCAAGGTCAGCCTGGGGTATATGAGCTCAAGGACAACCTGAACTACACAGTGAGACCCCGTCTCAAACAAAACAAGACAGTATTGTCATAACACAAAAGCAGACACATTTGCTGGTGAAACAGAAAGGGGGCTCTAGAAATAGAATCCATCATGCAGAACTTGGTGCAAATAAACACAGTGTCTCACATCAATGAAGAAATGAAGAACAGCTCAAAAAATTGTCTTGAGAAAACTGAAAAGAGAATAAAAAGTGTGATGTATGCCTTGTGCTGTACACCAGGTAAGTTTCAAGGGAGCCAAGTTTTAAATTACAAATGAAATAGTGAATGTGTTAGAAGGAAACAGGGAGCCTCTCTATCAACCGAGAACAGGGAAGCCTTCCTATTATTTAAATTTTGGAGACAAGAGAATAGAATGATAATGCAACTATATGAATAAAATTTTAAATTTGCATTTACAAAAAAATTCCATAAAGCTTCAGAAGAAAAATGGCAAGTTAGGAAAAATATAGCCTCATATTACAAAGGGCTAATCTCTCTAAAACATGAATCCATGCTAAGCAAATACAAGGTTAAGAAAAGATGTATACAAATGGATGCTGATTATTGATCCAGGGATTTGCTAAAGAAGAGTATTAACTTCAGACCTAAAACACCACGTACATGTTCGTCTCATCATAACCTTATTTTCCACTTCAGTGGAGAAACCAACAACATAATGACACCGCGGGAGATGAGGAAGACAAGCCTTCGGCGTCTCGTAGGACGTCGAGGTGGACGGGAGTACTTGGGCGTCCTGAACTCGGAAAGCGTAGTTTATTTGCTAAGCCTCCTTGCTTTCCTCCTGTCTGGGCCTGTGTGGAAAGTGGGGCAAGCCTTCTCTGCAGCCGAGCAAGCCTTCTCTGCAGCCGAGCAAGCCTTCTCTGCAGCCGAGCAAGCCTTCTCTGCAGCGGTGCACCGGCCTGAACAAAGTCGCGCAGCTGCTAGGAACGCAGCCACTGTCTCCCTGTGCGCAGCACCGGCGCGTGTGAGTACACGGTCCACGGCTCCCACAGGCTCTTACTCCATCTGAAATCTTTTCATACTCCTAACTTGAACAGTAACTTGGCAGCATTCTCGAACTACAACACAGTGCGATCCTACAAATCAATCGGACTGCACCACTTTTCCTAACATAGATGACTCCTCCTCCTGGAAGAAAAACAAACACAAACCCCACAAAGCTTTTTTCCTTTTCCTTTTTCTTCTTTCAATTCCTTTAGTCGTTTGATTTCGAATGGAAACGAAACAGTTCCATAAGTCTCGAGCAGTCTGAGGGGAAGCCCGGGTACACAGTGCAAGAGTCTGCTTTAGGACGCCGCTTCAAGACGCCGCTGACTTCTTGAGCACCCGAGTACATCCTTCAGCATATTTTGTTAGTGGGAGGTTTTTAGTAGCATACCTAAACCAGTGGGTAACTTTGGCACAGCCTGAGAACATATGCTGTTGTAAGATTACTATTTCTATAGAGATT
This sequence comes from Tympanoctomys barrerae, assembly GCA_002564285.1. Classification (NCBI taxonomy): domain Eukaryota; kingdom Metazoa; phylum Chordata; class Mammalia; order Rodentia; family Octodontidae; genus Tympanoctomys; species Tympanoctomys barrerae. The sequence continues at coordinate 9,210 of NDGN011325419.1, forward strand.
TGGACAAAGGTCGGGTGGCGTATCATTTCCCAAGATATACTTAGACTAGAGGCTAACTCAATCGACAGAACTTGAGATGACTCAATGGCATTCGAGCCATGGCATTCCTAAACACTTGGGGAGAGAGCGGGGTGCTCTGCTGCGACACGCCCTGCCCCACCGCTGAGAAGGATCACCTCATTGGCACTTGTGTCCCAGCTAGCCAAAGGAAAAAGGAGCAATCCCAAAAAATAAGGTCTTCTGAACTAAAATCAAAGACTTTACAAGAAAAACGAGGTGGTACAAACTCTCTTTGCCTGAATAAAGACAGATTCATCCCTCTCAGCCTAAATGCCTTTTTTCTAAAACTGCTAAAGTACAATTGATGAGTCACACATGAAAAGTTAAAGGGACCTAATTTTTCAGCTGAAGTCACTAAAGCCAGAGCAAAATAGTCATGGTCAGACTGTTAGGTAACCGGGACGTTAGTATCCTTTGAGATATGTGAAGCAAAATCTCAACTAAAGGTGAATTTCCATAAATTTTTGTCACAAGTAACTTAAATTTAGGGATTACATTAAATACACTTCTTATAGGGTTCTTTAAGTAAAGAAAGGAATAAATACACATGTAAGCACACTGCATTTAAAAACATCTTTTAGTTTCTTCTCTACTCCACCATGAAAACAGCACGGCTGCTTTTTGGTGAGCCGTGACTGAGCCCCTCTGTTCAGGTTGTCCAGCGCCGCACCTGCTGAGGAGGTCACCACGGTGGCAAAGCCAGAACCGCTTCAGATTTTAGTGCAGCTGTGATAACACTGTACCCTTTATAAGATGGTCACTCAGCCAGCCCCTGGAGTTCCTCAGTCACTGCCAGCTCAGTGCCTGACCGGGAGGCACAGCGCAGCCTCCAATGCTCCTCTAGCTCGCGTCAGAGCTAACAGCCTATCTCAGGGCAGAGAACGGGCAAAGGGGGGCTATAGATGCTTCCCTCCTCAACCCTCCTAGGCAGTGTTGCTTTACATGATCAGATTTATTGTAGACCAGGAAATACATGGAGGGGACTCCAGCTGGTGACTTCACCCGTCCTATTTCTGCTTTTAAACAGGGTAAGTTTGTTTGAAGCTGGCTGAGGACATTCAAGACAGAGGACGTTCTTGTTCTCTTTGTAAGCAGCAAAACGGCACAGTATGACATCGTTTCTTTCAAGCAGGATCCCTGTGAGACATTCTTTTAAAAAGCAGAACAGCCCATGAGCATCAGGAAGCCATGTTGGCCTCAGACGATCTGCAAAACACTGCACGGGGCCCGCTAAGGTAGCGCTCTTACACTAGCAGAGGGCAGGCTGCTAGTCAGCAGCTGTCGCTGGACTCCAGGTGCATGCTGAGTGGGCACGGCTGTGCAGGCATCAGCGGTACATCTCGGTTGGATTAGGGGAAACCATAAGAGGCATTTAGAAGATCAGAGTTAAGCTTCTTTTATTCATATAAAATGATGCAATAATATGTGTTCCTAAATGTCTACACCAAAAAAAAAAACTTATGCAAACCACAGAATAGGCCAGAACCCAGGTGTTCATTAGTTTTGAAATTGTACTTGGAAACATGTATAATATTTTTGTGAAATAATAAATTTTACATGCAATTGCTATAATTTAAAATTATGAAAAACAGTGAAAGATTTTTGAGCTTTATTCATTAATTCAATGGAAAATAATATTCATAAGGATAATTTACACATTTGAACTAATAATCATACACACAACACTCTAACCCAAAACTGCACTATATATAGATATAGATCTATATCTATATATCTATATATCTATCTATATATATAGCTTGAAAAGAGGATTGGATTTTTTTTTTTTTTGGTGGAACTATGGGTTGAACTCAGGCCCTTGTGTTTGCCAAGCAAGTGTTTATTCTACCGAGCCATCTCCCGGACCCCTAGATCATTAATTTTTAAAAAATCAATCATTTGTGAAAGCAAATTGCCACATATTCTAAAAAAATCAAATTGAGAGACAAATTTTTGGCTGCAAAGGAAATCACTAACAAAATATAACTAGAAAATGCATTAAATTGTATAAATTTAAAAATATACTTTCTAATAACCTATGGATCAAAGAAATAATGAAATTTGAATAGATTTTTAAAGTAAAAATTTGTGAAAATTCATGAAATGCATTAAAGTATACTAAGAGGAAAGCTTATGCACCCAAATGTATATATTAGAAAAGAAAAAAGTAAAGGGCAATGAGTAGATACACAAAATGTGAGATGGATGGATAGACAGACAGACAGACAGATTGTTCAGCCATAAATAAGAATGAACTTGCATATAAGGGCCTGAGTTCAGTCCCCGGTTCTGCCAAAAAAAAAAAAAAAGAAGAATGAACTCAGGGTGTTTTTGCTTTTGCAGCTAAACACATGGAGCTGGAGGATACTACGTTAAGTAAAATAAGTCAGACACAGAAAGACAAGCACTATATTCTCTTTCTCATATGCAGGAGCTAGAAAATGCTGACTTGAATATAGAAGAGCGATTACTTGAAGGACTGAGGGAGGGTCTACGAGGAGGATGGAGGCTCACAGGCAACAAAACACAGCAGAAGGAACAGGCTCTAGTGCTCGGAAGCACGGAGGGACGGCTGTGGCTCAGAGTAACCTAGAAGGAGCTACGACACTCTACATGTAAAAAATAATGAGAGATAGTCATTACACTGAGTTGATCAAGCATGCTGTATACACGTGTTAAAGCATCACACAGAGCCAAACTGACACTTACAATCAGGGGCTGGACCACAGCTCCGCAGCACAGTGCCTGATTGGCAACCACAAGGTCCTGAGGTCAATTCCCAGTACCAAAAAAAATTTATGATCAATGCATGTCAATAAAAATGCAGTGAGTTATATATCCATGACAAAAAGTTATAAAGAAAACAATTAAATACAAGTAACAAGTGAAATATAAAAAAACAAATATATGATAGAGAAGAGTAAGCAAAGATAAACTTTGGTCCTTTGAAATGACAAGTTTGCAAAATCCCATGAAGAATGAGGAAGAAATACACAGATGAAGCTTGAATAATTAATATCAGGAATAAAGAGGAGATACCCATATACAGAATGTAAAGATACAAGAAGATAAGAAAATACTATAAACTTTGTCAACAAATTGCATTTGAAAACAAGCAAGCTGTGTGCTTAATGCTATATACAGTACATATGTGTCGTGCTTCTATTGAAGACCCAAGAAAATATAAATCTTCCTACAAACCGGCAGCACATGAAAGAAACCGTGAACAAGCCCACATCTATTTGAAAACTGAATCAATAATTTAAAACCTCCCACTAGAAAATTCTAGGTGCAGCTGTTTTCAGTTGTGGATTCGAATGAAATACTTAAGGGAAAAATTAACATCTATCTCTCAGAAATTCTTCCAAAGAATAGTGAAGACCTGAAGAGAGAACACCCCTCAGTTTATGACACCAGTAAAAACTTGATACCAAAGCACGACCAGGGCACTACTACTCGCCATAACAGTTAGGCCCTGGTGTCATTCAGTGAACACAAAAATATGTACAGAAAAGAGCTAATACATAATGATTAAACTCAGCTTATAACAGAAAAAGAAAGTTGATAACATTTGGAACATCCATCAGAAGCACAACAAATCTCAAGTGACGGAGATTAGGACAGAGATTAGGGCTGGGGACAGGTGTGGGGAGGGGAGAGCTGGACTGGATGAGACTGCTGGAGGGCCGAGGGGGTGTCTGGAGCGCAGCGCTCGATGTGTCCACTATGGCAACAGCCACGATGCTTTGAGATGTGCGGGCAGAGTGCACGAAACGCTGTAAGCCTGAGTCGGCAGCTCACCATGCCAATCAACGTCTTTAATTGCAGAGGCCAAAGGTAACTTGTATTAACCTCATGATGTCTCCATACATTATATATATATATATTTTTTTGATGGACTCCATATGTCGAAAACTAATAAACAGAACTGGCAAGATACTTCAGCGGTCTAAGCCCCTGTTTGGCAACTGCAAGGACCTGGGTTCCATCCCCAGTACTGCATGCCGGGCTGGCCACCAAGACCAGGTGTGGTGGTGCATGCTAGCAATCCCAGCTCTGGGGAGGCTGAGACAGGAGGATCACTATGAGTCCAGGCTGTGTAGACTCTATGCCAAATAAATAAATAAATCTTAAAAAAAACTAATAAACTAAATAATTAAAATATGTACAATTTATTGTTAACATTCTACTTAGAGGTTTTGAGAATCACTGTAATTTGTTGTAATAACAAGCTAAAGAACCCACATGATAAAGCAGGTGTAGAAATGCTTTGGATAAACATCAACTTCCAGGGCCAGGGGTACACCTCAGGGGCACAAGCACCTGCTTAGTAAGTGCAAGGTCCTGAGTTCAATTCCTGGTACCAAAAAGAAAAAAAAGTTGACTTCCATTCAGGATTTTAAAATAATTACAATATTTACACATGTGGGTCTGATTTATTTCACTTAAGAATATAGCCTCTAGTTATATCCATTTAACTATAAAGCCTCAAGTTTGTCTTTTTTACATCTGAGTAATACTCCACTGTATAAAAATGTATCTTTTTTATCCATTCCTCAGGTGATGGGCATTTGAGTGGTTTCCAAGATTTAGCTATGATAAATTATGCTGCTATAAACATGGGTGCACATGTGTCCCTATGATATGATGCCTTCAGTTCTTTTAGAAAACTACCCAGAAGGAGAATAGCTGGGTTGAATGAGATTTTCAGTCCTAGGTTTTTGAGCAGTCTCCACACTGATTTCCATAGTGGTTGCACCAGTCTACACTCCCACCAACAGTG
>NDGN011325440.1:0-10483 GCA_002564285.1 Tympanoctomys barrerae
ATTGAACTCAGGCCCTTGCGCTTGCCAGGGAAGCGCTTATTCTACTGAGACATCTCCCCGGCTCCTTTTAGTTAAGTATTAATCAATATAACATAGACTCACATCCCCAGCCTAAGTGCAATTATAATAATGATCGCCAAAAATTCATTTCTGCCACTTCAGCTGCAAAGAATAGAACTTTTTCACTTGGTGGCAATATTGAGTCACAGTAGATACCAAAACTGAAATAATAGTAAATATTTTCAAACTCTTTAGATGCATAAAGACTGTGGCCTGAGGTTACAACTAGGTTCAACTTTCCACCAAATTACTGAAGGATATACTTGGGTGTGGCAGTGCTTGCCTGTAATCTCAGCACTCTGGGAGATTAAGAGGATCACTAGTTTAAGCTGAGCATGGGCCACTTGGCAACTTGGTGACACTGTGTCATACTGGGGGTGTAACTCAGTGCCAGGTACTGGGTTCAACCCCACTATCACCATCACTCCACCCCAAAAGAAAGAAAAAATGAGAAAAAGAAAAGAAAAGGTAAAGATTATAAATGCAATTGTGGGCAATCTCTTTTCATTTCCTAAAAAGAACCAACTGTCTTTAGCAGTTTTTCCAGTTACTTATAAATTTAGCCTAATCAGGCCTCCTTCTTGTTTTCACCTCCCAGCAGGTCCCTGGGGCTCTCTGGTCATCACTTGTGTGTAGCTCGGTGTCATTTGGCACATGCGTGGGGAGGATATGGAATAGCAGGGTGAATGAGTTGACCCTATACTCAACTGCCACTTCTCAGCTCTACCACTCCTAGCTGGGCCCCCTAGATATTTTAGTAACTTCTGGAAGCCTCATCCTCTTCTTTTCATGGACCCAACATGCTCCTACTGCACTACATACTCTGCTGGCCAAGCCTATTTATTTATTTATTTGCTTCTATGTATTTGGTGCAGGGTCTCACTGCGCAGCTTGGACTCATAGTGATCCTTCTGTTTCAGCCTTCCCAGCACTGGGAACATAGTGCGCCACCACGCCTGGTCTTGGTGGCAGGTTCAGCCTGCCCAGGGGTGGGACTGGCATGACATGTGGTTCAGGGGATTGAACTGTGGTCCCTGTGCTTGCCTAAGCAGGTGCTGAGACAGCTGAGCTATCTCACCAGCCAAGTCCCTTTTTAAGTGGGAAGAATAATTGCATCTACCTAGAGAATTGTAAGATGATATGTGCCTATTGACATGAAGATCCTGGCTTATAGAAAGTGCTTAATAAATGCTAGCTGTTTATATTATTGTCACAGTAGTCACATAGCTATATGTTTTGGGGATAACCACCAACTGGTTATGCTCCCTGGTTCTCCCAATTAGTCACTATGAGTACTTCCTTGTGTTAAAATGTGCAGAGAACAGATTTGGGGTATATTTCTTGGGATAGTTGTTCACCATTTCTCCCTCTTTGTACTTACAGGTTTCAGATAAGCGATGTTGCTCTGACGAATGTCATTTAAGAGCTGATCTCTAGGAGTGATTTCCACCAGTGGGGGTGGCCTGTTCCTCGGCACAGGCTTCAGGGTTTTGATCACATCTTTGAGATTGGTTTTCTCTGGTGCTTCTCTGGCTTCTGGCATGCGGGACTTGCGCTGGATCCTCTTCAGCTTTACCACTCGGAAGGAGTCAGGGTCTGTCTTGCACTGGGGAAGCTGCGAAGGCTTTGTCATCATCTCATTTCTTCTGCTAAAGGGAGCTGGTTGGGTGTTGGGAGGCTGAGGAGGCGGCTGAAGGAACTCCTGCATTCTGGAGTCCAGCATTGGTCCTCCCAACATTTCCCACATCCCTGGGGGCAGCCCCAAGCCATTCTCCAACATGGCTATTAGCTTTCTCTGCTCTTTGAGCTGCTGTTGCTTCTGCTCTTCTTGTCTTTTCTGCCTTTGTTTATCCTGATTCCTGGTGAGCAGATTAGTCACCACCATTCTAGGACCGGGAAGCTCAAAATGGTAGCCCATCTTCAGGAGAGTACTGTTGGCCTTCAGAAGCCGGGAGATTTCCATTTCAGCATGGTGGCCGAGCATGTGCCTCTGATTATGGAAGCGGAGTTCAGTGAGCGTCTCGTTGAACTGGAGACACCTCATGATGGCCACGATGCCTTTTCCCGTGATGAAGTTGGACTCAATGTTGAGCGTGGTGATGCTCCTGTTCTCACGCAGCATGTTAGCCAAGGCATACGCTACGCTCTCATCGGCACCCACATTGGCCAAACTGAAAGTCTTTATGTGCTTGTTCTTCTTCATGGCATTGACAAAGTCCAGTAGCATCTCTCTGGGGATGTTTTCGATGTTGTTCAGGTTGAGTTCCTTCATGTCAGGGTCATTTTGTCTCACTCTCCTCAAGCTCCCATCCAGATCCGTTTGGTTCCCCGAAGGCCTTGCGCTTACTTTCAGAAAGCTGGTGTCTAGAGCTAACTTCTTAGGGTCTAACTTGGATATTTTTTTCTCACTTTTCTCTTGGGCCTCTGGCTGATGTGCCTGTTCTTTGAAGGTCTTAGCAGTTACCTGTTGACAGCCACTCTCACAATTCCTGATCTGTTCCTTGGCTTTCGTCTCCTCCTCTCTTGTTGCTTTGTCGTTGCCCTCTTCACCATCATCCTCTCCTTCATCCTCACCATCTTCCTCTTCCTCAGCCTCACTGTCATCATCGCCATCTATTTCCTGGTCATTGTTGCTGCTCTTTGATTCCTTTGTAATTGCAGCTATTTCACTATTGAGCTTTTCTCTTAAAAAGTGGGACACATTTTTATTACCTGTGTCTCTTACTTCACGTGGTTCTTGAGTGTTGTCCTAAAAGAGAGATTAGTGAGAGTTAGAATATATAGCAGTGAAAATACAAAGTTCAGCAATATCTAGCAGAGATAAAAATATTTAAATGAAAATGTCTATTTTAAATGAAAAAATCAAAATCAAGCTAATATTTATTTTAGGTGAAAAAGCAAGCGAATAAACTAAATGTACAGTCTCTCTTTCTCCTTCTCTCTCATATATATCTATATATCTATATATCTATATGATTATATAGCTGGAATATATGGGACATATATATTATATTACTGGAATATATTATTGGAATATATATATATATATACAACAAAAATGTACATTTTAAAAATATATTTATATGTCATTGGAATACATATATTGCTGGAATATATATATTATTGGAATATATATTAGTGGAATATTTCAAGCCTATGGTTATTTCTGAGAAAGGGACATAACTACTAAGTCTGAGGAGTAGAAGCATTTGGAAGCATTATAGTCCTTTCACCTTTTTTGTCTGGGGATTGAATCCAGGGCCTGTGTACATTAGGAAAGTAAGTACTCCGCCCCTGAGACACACTCAGCCTAACTTTCACTTTTTACATTATCTAATTCTGAAGTCTTTTCAAAGCACATATATTATAAACCACCAGAAACCATAATGAAGACAAATTTTTGCAGACTCACATAAATAAAAGCACATTTTCAGTTGTGTTTCTCTCATCTTGTATAGAGCTATCCTTGGTGTCACTGGGGGGTTGGATCCAGGACTCCGGGGCTCCCATGCTTCATGTGTGTTCCAGCCCCCTATAAAAGGGCATGGTGTTTGCATATAACTATACACACTCTCCCCCTACAGGTTCTTCGCATCATCTCTGAATATTTACATTACTTGATACAATGAAAATGCTGTGTGAATGATTGTTATACTATATTGTTTGGGGAAAAATTGATAAAGAGAAAAGTCTACATACGTTTAGCTCATATTCAAGTTTTTTATGTATTTAGCACAAGGTCTACAGGGTCTCACTACACAGATCAGACTCAGAGTGATTCTCCTGTTTTCAGCCTCCCAAGCACAGGGATTACAGGCACGTGCCATTGCGCCCAGTCTCAATCACCAGTTTAGTGCACCCCAGGGGCAGGGCTGGCACTGCACATGGGGGTCAAGCCCTGGTCCTTCAGTCTGCCTAAGCAGGTGCTTTAATCTGCTGAGCTATCTGGCTGGCCTATATTCAGGGTTTTAAAAAATATTTTTGATTTATGCCTGGTTGGATCTAAGGATGTAGACCATAAGGATACAAGATACAAACTATATTAAAGTGAAACTTGGTTAATTTTGTTTCCAGATTTTCTATTGCTTTTCAAAATAGTATTCAATTCCAGAAACAGTTAAATATTTATTTATTTGTTTTCAAAACTTTGTGGCTTTTCCTCAAAACATTGAAGTCTTAGTATTATATATATCTGAAAAAGTCATAGGTCACGCAGTACTTTCCTTATTGCCCTACCTGAAATTTATATTCCTAAAATGTCTGCTAATTGTATATAATGTACATCAAATTTCCTGGTTTTAATTTCCAATGTTAAAAAACATAGAATTTATTAGATTACTGTGTGTCAGTTATGTTCTTGTACACAATAGGTCTAGCTTTTAGGTGGTATTTTAAAACCTAGTATAATACTTTGAGACCCAGGATTATCTAAGCAAAAACTTAATGCTCACATGTGTGAAGTATGAGGAAAATAGGGTATGTATATTTTAAAATTTTTATTACAGTGAAAGACACATTGCTATTAATCTTCCTCAAAAGATTAACCTTCCACATCAGACACACTTGTCCTACTGTTCTTGCCACTTTCTGAATCAGTTCTGCAAGTCCTCTGTCCTGTCTTTACTCGTGCTATTGGGGCTTCCTTGATGTCCTAAATCAAGTCAAATGTTTACTTCTAATGGTCATTTTGGCTTTGGGGAAGATCCAGGAGTCATGTGGTACCAAATATGGTGAATAAGGTGATGAATGCATACTGTAATGTTTTTAAAAATTTTAAAAACATTGTAAAATACAGGGTCTACAGTGTCTCATGACACAGATTGGACTCGTAGTGATCCTCCTGTTTTCAGCCCCCCAAGTGCTGCGATTACAGACACTGCGCTACCACGCCCAGTCTCAGTCACAGTCTCAGTGTGCCCTGGGGGCGTGGCAGGCGTGGCATGTGGAGCTGGGGATAGAAACCTAGTCCCTGCGCCTGCCTAAACAGGTCCTTTAGTCCACTGAGCTATCTGGCCTGCCCTTATACTCTAATGTTTTTATTGGATAGAAATTTCCTTAAATGGTTGCTTAATGTGGGTGATCAAATTAAACATTTATTACAGTAAATGAAACATTGCCATTAATCCTTCTGAAAAACCCCAAATATTCCTTTACTTCGACATCCAGTCATTCTTGACTATATTTCTTTACTGTAATAAGATATTTAATTTTAACATTCACTGTGTTTTTCTACCACTTCTTCAATTATTCACGGTTGACGATAGTGTATTCAATCAAGTAGAGCCTTCTCAACTGAACTTTGCATCTGTCCCAGCAGGGGGAGCCAGCCATCAAGCCGTCTGTAGCAGAGGCAGAAACAAGGTGGAAGTATGGAGTCTTGTTTTTTCACTAAAATTGATGTTTCTGGGCTGGGGAGACAGAGGCATAAGCACCTGCCAGGCAAGGATAAGGTCCTGCGTGCAATCCGGGATACCAAAACAAATAAACAAAATAAAATAAAGTTGGTGTTCCTACACACTTGGTTTGAATACATTGACTTCCGTTTGTAAAAAATCCACAATTTGTATCACACACTCTGACTTGATCGAGTCAGCAAACTATTTCCTTGAGCTCAGGGCATATTAAACTTTCCTGACCAAGAAACCAATGACTGCTTGCCTAAAGGACAGCCGCTTGGCAGTAATGTGACAAGATACATTGGTATCAGCAGGAATAGTGGAAAAAACATTACCTGGGGAGAATCCGTCTTGTTTTTGCTAAGTCATTTTTAAGTGAAGCATTTTTTAAAAACTATGCTAGTATACATAAAGTTCATGGAGCCATTAACAATTCCACTTTTTAGATTAACTTTTTTTTCAGAAAGAATTACCTTGCAGCAGTACATGCCTATAATCCTAGGTACTAGGAAGACTGAGACAAGCAGATTACCAATTTGAGGCCAGCCTAAGCAACTATGTGAGACTTTCCTTCAAATTTTAAAAAGGCTAAGGATATAGTTCAATGGTAGAGCATTTGCCTAGGAAACTTGAACTCCTGGATCTAATCTCCAATACTACAAAACACAACAAAACAAAACAACTCACTGCTCTTATAACTGTGTTTTGAAAATCAAATGGAAAACCTGTCTCATTGTGCTCTATTTTGCCAGAAAATTGCCACGAAAGTCAACCCAATTTACTCTTTTTTTCCCAGGAATTACTGTGTAGTTTTATGTGCAATTTTTGTTAAATGTATTGTAAAATAAATTATTTTCAAGATAATTGCTTAATAGCTACTAATTTCTAAATGACATTATTGATACCCAATACATGGTGGAGATCTCACATATTTCTGGTTATTTGATTTGATTTAAATGCAGAATGTGTGACTAGACTTCTGGGGTACTGTGAAATCTTTGACCTTAGATGCAAAATATTTTATATGAATGAATGTGCCAGACAAAGAGGATGCAAATCTTCTCAAATGATCTGGTGAACCAAGAAGAAAGAACCACAAAAAAAAAGAGAGAGAAAGAGAAGGAGAAGGAGAAAGAGGAGGAAGGGAAAGATGAGGAGGAGGAGGGGGAGGAGGAGAAAGAGGAGGAGAAACAGTTAAGGAAATTGCTTCCGAGTATCATAGCTATAGAGTATAGGCTTTCTTACACAGCAAATCTCACAGTAAGGTTTAAGAATAGATATTGAACAAGAAATGACCAACTTTTCCTTCATAAGTACACCAGGTGTTTCAGGAAGTTCCTATAAAGAAGAATTAAATTTTATGATATAATCTAGATATGACATGAAAAAAAATCTGACCAAAACACTGGAATCCTGGGATATCACAGCTGCAACACAGGCACCAGACAGTCCAATCCCCAGTGCCATTCTTGTGTCACACACACACTCTGGTTACCTCAGACTGCATGAAGGTGACAGGAACACGTTCATCTTCCAACATGCGTCTGGATGCCTTTTGCCAATACATATAATCAACAAGAGATTTATGGTCGAAATTTCCTGTTGGTGGCTTGTCCGTCTGATCTTTCTGAATCATGCCTACAGGGAGGCAAGGGTCAGGAGCCATGACTTCCATTTCTGATTGCAGTTCCTTCAGCTCTTCGGGAGACAAGTTGGCCAAGAGCTCATCTTCATCAAGCTCCTCATCAAGGAGTTCTTGATCTGAATTCCTGCTATGCTCTGACATTTTTTCTGTTTCTATATCACTTTTAAAAAAAGAAAGAAAAAATAAATAATGAAAGATGCCTTTTAAAAAAGGAGGAAGAAAAACACAATCAGTTCTAGAAGCTAACAATTATCTCAGGTCAGCCCACCCTTGAGATCTTCTTCCCAAGAACCTCAGTGGTGTTTGCAAGGTGGCTAGGAGTGACTACAGCTAAGCTCAGGCCAGATCTATATTAAGTAGCGCTTGGCTGGACAGGGTCAATTTATGGAACTACTACACTGCTCTCTTTTTGGCAACTTGAGTCAGCTGTGCAAATCCAGTTGACATTTCAGTACAGCTGCTTGCATTTGCCAGCGAGTAGCAAGTCCACAGAATCTCTGCAGGAATAAAGTTTGTTCTCTTCCTGCACGCCCCTCACATTCCTGCACAAAAATCCATGCAGCCCACACCAGCACACCCCATTTCTCCGTGAAAGCCTGTTTCTCTTTACTTAAAGGATGAAAACATCTTACGGAATACAAGAAGAGAAACCCAGCCAGCAACATCAGTTCTTGTGGAGTGAAAAATTCAAATTAGCGTGGGATTCAAGCTCTTGGGGTTTCCCTCTTCATTCCAGTGAGACTCTGGGAGCCAGTAAACCTGCAGAAAGGAGAACGGAGGTCTTGCTACACCAGTCTGTCTGTGTAAGCTGAACCTTTGCAGGATGTCCTTATTTGCATCTAGATTCTGTGATCTACCAGATGGGGATAGCCAGCACTTGAATTGCCAGCATGAGCAAGGGGTTTAATATTTTATATTATTTGGTTTTCTTATTAAGTATCCCTTAAGCCTAGATAACATAAAGTGGAGCTAAAGTGAAATGTACAAAGACTGGGACATTAATGACTAAATGGTTTCGTGAGAAGAGGTTTTGTAATTTCAGGGGCAATATTTATTTAAATTACAAATGTATTATTTTATTTGAACTAGCAATTTCACTTTTAGAAATGTACCCTTCAGGTATATTCCCACACAGAAGGAAGGAGAAGCTTACTCAGAAGAGCAAAGTGTGGAATAGCCCCTCATATGCTGTTCAGGTGACAAAGGGCACGGACAACAGATGTGAACATGAACATGAGGGCATCAGTGTAACAGATCCTTGTGAAGATACTCAAGAAAGCTAGCATCATGAACACTTAGAAGAGGAAAGGGTTGACTAAAAAAACTATAAGGAAGACTTTTTTTTACTATAAATCCTCTTATTTTAAAACCTTGTGAACATAAAATTTATTCAAAAGTATTCATTTACTGTAGAAAACAACATAAGGAAGGTACAGAAAAAATGAAAAATTTTTCTTTGTCTCATCACTGTTTAGAGTTACTATTATTAAAACTTTGATTTATTATCCCAGGATATGAGCGTTCTTATTGTTGTCATCTGCTTTTTGTTTTGTGGTGCTGCGAATCAAACCCAGAACCTTGCACGTGCTAAGTGAATATTCTGCCTCTGAGCTACATCGTCAGTCCTGCTGGCTGTTTTAAAGAGAAAAGAACAATAAAAACAATGATATAGAATTTCAAGACATGATAACAGGAGATTAACAATGGTTAGTATATTGTTATCTTCAAAGTAGTTGCTCATCTTATAAGATATAAGCATGAAAAATTAAACAATATAAACGCTGTAGTGGTTGATACAGTGTGTTAACTTGAAAAGTTAAATGCTTAACTACTTTGGCTCAGCAGAGAGCCAGAGTTTTTACTTTGTAAACAACTTTATCCTGTTCAAGAAGGCATGGACATTGTGTAGCTCTACACCTCCTCCCTATGGTGTGGAGGGCCTGTCCTAGGTCATAGGGGTCACCCCTTCCTAGAGTGACTCAACACTTAAAAGGATATATTTAAAAAATGGAGAACAGCTGGTTTATCCCACTTCCTTGGAGGAGCTCCAGTTGTCAAAGTCAGTGTGAAAGGAAGAGAGGCTTGTTAGATACTGCAGCTGCATCTCCTCCTTTGCTCTTTGCTGTTTTCTGCTGCCATAAACTTCTGCCTCTGCCATGTGCGACTCTGCCTTGGAGCCAGCTGAGTGTGGACTGAAACCTCCACTAACTGTGATCTAAATAAACCTTTCCTTCCCTAATTTGGAGTGTTGGGTATTTTGTCCCAGCAACAAATAAAAAGTAACTGAGACAAGCACAAACTATTCTGTTTAATGAACTAATAGAAATTAGTAGTATAATCATCCTACTATATTGTGTATGTCTATCTATATCTGTATCTGTATTTTCTTTTCCCTTGATTCCTTTCTCCTTTCACCCACCACAATTGTACTTTTCTTTTGAGCAGCTTCAGTCTTTCACAATGTCTGTTGTACATTTTGGATCTTATTTACTCTTTCAGTTTCTTATGCTAGTGAGCCAATCCGATGTTTACCCATAGAAGTCTGATTTATTTCACTTGCAAGTAGGTTCTCAAGTTGCATCCATTTACCTATAAAAGGTTTGAACTTATCCTTCTTTATAGCTGAGTAATACTCTGCTGTATAAAAAGCACCCCATCATTTTTATCCATTCCTTACTTAATAAACATTTGGGTTGCTTCCAAGATTTAGCTCTAAATAATTGTACTGCTATAAATATGGGTACACATATATTGCTATGATATGATATTTTTAATTCTTCTGGGAAAAATACTCAGAAGAAAAATAGCTGGGTTGAATGGGATCTCTGATCCTAGTTTTTTGTGGAATATTCATGCTGATTTCCACAGTGGTTGCACCAGTCTACACTCCCACCAACAGAAGTATACCCTTTTCCCCAAAGCCATGCCAGCATTTGTTACTGGTTGATCTCTTGATGATAGCCATTCTTTCTGGGGTAAGATGGGATCTCAGTGTTGTTTTAATTTACATCTCTTCAGATGCTCATTTTTTATTATCATTATTTCTTTTTTCTTTTCTTTTTTTTTTTTTTTTTTTGGTACCAGGGATCAAACTCATGACCTTGGGCTTTCCAGGCAGGTGCTTAGGCAGGAGAGCTATATCCCTGGCCCCTGGATGCCCATTTTTTGATTGAATCTTTGAATTTGGGAGGTGTGATTTTTTTTTTTTTTACTGCTGTATGTGTTCTGGATTATAGTGCTTTTCTTAGGAATAGTTGGCTAAAATGTTTTCTCAATCTTTTGGTTTTCTTTTCACTCTGTTATTGATTTCTTTTGATGTGCAAAAACATTTTAAAAAGATGAAATTCCAATTCTTGATTCTTTGAAGTACTTCCAGTGCAGT
>NDGN011325443.1:0-15232 GCA_002564285.1 Tympanoctomys barrerae
GGTTGGCTTTGGCCTTCCACAGGAAACTCCAGGGACAGGCCATCTCTGTGGTTTTACAAAGTGGGTCACTTATTTGGATGAAAACTCTGATGTGGGTGGCTATGGGGCTGCAGAAGGAGGAGACCGTGAGGCAAGCCTGAAGATGAAGTTCCAGAATTGGGCCTTCCCAGCTCACTATAGATCAAAATAAAGCTAAGGCTCCCACTCACACTTCGTTAACACTTCGTCTCCTCCAACATAAACTTGCATTCACAATGCCACAGAACCTAAAGGAACAATGTTGGACCTGCAGTGTCACCAATAACCAACGGCAAACCTTATAACCAGGAGCCTCTTAGTCACTTGCTATGTCACCTGACTCAGAAGAGGGTCATCCCTGGTCCAAGGTGAGGTGGGCAGCAGGGGAGGTCACTGTAACATGTCAAACGGGGCTTGCGTGCTTGACCCTGCAATTATTATTTGTTCTATGACAACAATGCCACCCTCCCCCTTTTTATTAGTCAAAGAGAAAGTAATATTTTTGTGTAAAAAAATCTAACTCTCAGTATTTGAGATTATCTCCTTGGGAAAAGATAAGAATCAGAGACCTGAGACTTGGGTTTTGTCTGGACTTTTCCATAGCAAATCTTGTCATTGGGAAAAACCCTGAACTGCAGCCAGAGGGGGACCCACTGACACTGGAACCTGAAGCCCCTCATGACTCCAACCTTAGCTCTATCATTACTTGACCTGCTAAAGGTTTTAAGCTACAAACTTGCTTCTTCGTCATAAGATGAAATTAATAACATCCACTGTACCAGAATTTGGAGAAGGGAGAGTTACAAGTTATAAAACCTGGATAAGAACATACATATAAAATAAAAATTCTTAGCAGGCACCCTCCCCATTCTGAATTTCTCCAGAGATGTTT
Organism: Tympanoctomys barrerae; assembly: GCA_002564285.1. Lineage (NCBI taxonomy): Eukaryota > Metazoa > Chordata > Mammalia > Rodentia > Octodontidae > Tympanoctomys > Tympanoctomys barrerae. Next base: position 911 of record NDGN011325443.1, read on the forward strand.
CCCTTGTAATGTGCTGAGCACAGCAAATACCTACAGAAAAGCAATCTGAAAAGGGTGACCTCCCTAAAGATCCAAAATCATGGAGTCGCAGGGTTTTCTGTTTGTGGTGCTGGGAATGGAACACAAGACCTCAGATGTGCTAGGCAAAGCTCCACCATGAAGCTCCATCTCAGCCATTTGCAGAAAACTCCCTGTTTTCTGAGTCCTCCCAATCAGAAAGAAGCCAAAGTCTACCAGAACATCAGCTTCCCCAGAGACAAGACGACTCACCTCACAGCTGGCTGTGTGGCCCTGCAGAGCAAGGATGAGGAAACTGGGGCAAGCTGGGGGTGTCTTTGGCCTTGAGATGGTCAGGACCACCCGTAACTGCCCACTCTCCCCACTAACACAGCTGAGAAGTTGCAAACTAGTGATGCTGAAATCTCTCGGCCGAGCCTCGTCCTTCAACTCACTGCAAAGTTAATGATCACATCAGCAGCCTAGAAGTATTTATACTCGTGGTGTGCCATCTCGAGAACAGTTTCTGCATAGAGTGCTCTCATTTGTTTCCAAAGGGAGTGGCCCTGGCAGGGTATACAGCTAGCCAATTTATGACAGGGACTCTGGGCCTGTTTTATTACATCACTCCATGTGTGCATCTTCGGTGAATCCCCCTTTTACTGTTCCCAGTTCTAAGGAGGAGATGATTTGTCAGCAGGTTTCTCCCCACTCGAACTGGAGTCACCAAGGACCTTGCCCGTGTGTGGCCAAGCCACAACACCTCGCTTTCAGCGTCTTGGGAATTTTTTCCACAGCAGGAAGCTGTCTGGTTAATTTCTGTCCATCCTTTCACTTCCAGTTTGCAGCCGGAGTCCAGGAAACGGAGATATTGACCACACGCGCTGGAAAAGCCCCAGGTTCCAGAAATCCCGGGATGATGCCAGTGTTCCAGACAGGCCCTGAGAATGGTGAGCTTGCAGCTTTAGGCAAGGAAGTGCAGGACGGTGAAGGCCTTTGACCCAGAGAGGCCTCTCAGGTGCTTGTATCACTAACTCCCAGTCAGCATCCAGTGAGCTTGGGCACCTAGCAGGTGAGACTGGGTTCCACCGTGGGGAGATTCTTTCCTTCATGATGAGAATTAGAACTTCTTACAGGGAAAATTATGAGTTCTTGTAATTCCAATTCTTCTAACTGCCTCAAATACAGCATTCCTGAAGGGGATGGGAAAAAAAGCATCTACATTAGGGAAGAGCTGAAAAATAGAGCAGGAAGAAAATCACCCTGCACCTTGCCATCCTAACGCATCCCTGCCACCATCAGTCATTTCTCCTGTGTTTCTTAAATTAAATGTATCATTAGAGTGTGTTGCATTCATTTAAAACAGATAAACTAGCAGTCATAGAAAAAGCATGCTTGGAGGTCTTTATTGAGCAGACAAAGGACAAACAGGAGAAAGCAGGAACGAGCTTCAACATATCAAAACCACCCTTCTTTCAGGCTTCAGCCAGGTAAGCCAGGGGGATGATACTGAGAAGAGACTCAGAGTCCCTTCCTTGAGGGTCCATCATAGAGAGGTGTACCTGCAGAGGCAGAAACATGGTGAAGCACTGAAGTACCTGGATCTGAACTACTTGGAAAAAGTGCCCAGGGGAGAGGATAACAGAGGAGGGTTTGGAGGGATGATTAGTAGTTTGCCACCCTGTAATCCCCAATCCTTGTTATTGCTCCCACATAATCTGGCTACACCTGGAACATGTGCATGTAATCAGCTCAGTACTCATATTACATGCCGCTTGTGGAATTTTCTAGAATCCCATTTACTTAGCATCACACACCTGATGCAATTTGCTTCAGAAGATGCAGTTATTCCATTACTAACAAACATTTGAGAGAACAGCTTTGGGTACATGGATAGCGAAGCCTTGGGATGTGTGTGAATTGTCTGGGCTTCAGGATGGTGCCCTGGCTGGGCCTGCTGGATGCTCTACTCCCAAGTGAAGAGAGCTTCTCCAATGGCAGCCCCTGGGCAGAGTCCCTGTGACTCACAGTCATGCTGGCAGTGTGCCTTAGCAAGGAGCCTCCCCCTGAATAGCACGAGTGTGCAGTGCATGGACTTGCCCAGAGGCACACATGCCACCGCTTCCTTTAGCTCTTTACCTTCCGGACAGGCACAGAGGTTAAGGCACCTGGAGTCTTGGGCAAGACTGTGGCACTAGATGAATGAATTTATGCATGAATGGATGAATGAAAAAATGGATGGATGAATTAATTAATTAATTAATTAATGATACTACCCAGACAGCCTCCAAAGTGCTGGCACAAGATAAGGCATTTGTGTTTTGTACTCCTCCTCTTCATATTCTACTTATGCTACTAAGCTGGGCTTCCAGGATACCAGGTTGTCTCACATGACTCCAGCCCAGCTGCCACTGGCTGTGACAGAGTTGGAGTAAGCAATGACTGTTTCCCCCCGCCCCCTAGCACTAGGCTTTGAGAGCTCGGCTGGAATTAGACAGCAAGGCCCTGGGTTCCAGTGTCAGCTCAATACTGACCTACTATGACCTCAGAGAAACCAACTTTCCTCTCTGAGCTTGAATTTTTACAGGATGAAGACTGCCAACGATAAAGCGAGCATATGAGATACGAGAAAGCGCTCTGAGCTGTGGAGCAAAGGGCAGCCAAACAAAAACTTGGGATCTTTGCTGTGGATCAGAAAGTAAACAGCTACTTTTTTTTTTTTTTTTCGGTGGTGGGAATGCTATAGCTTGAGCCCATGGTCTTTGCTCTGGGCTACATCCCTAGTTCTTCTGTTTCACTTTTTAACATTTTGAAACAGGATATTACAAAGTCACTAAGTGGCCCAGGCTGGGCTCAAATTTGCAGTCCTCGTGCCTCAGCCTCCAGAGTGCTGGGATTATAGGCATGGGCCATACCCCGGCTACCATTTGCCTTGACAAGACTCACAGGAGGAACACATCCTGTCTTCCCAAGTAGCCTTCTTCAGAGGGCTCAGCAATTCACCGCCAACCCTTCTTTTAGATTCTCAATTCTTCCTCTTTGCAACATTGAATTCATTTTATAAAATTAAAATAAAATTCACATAATGAAATCAGCTGTGTGACTATTTTATAGGATACAATTCAGTGACTTCGGGTGTAGAGTCATCATCTTCAGTATCCAGAAAAGATAGGTTCCGAGACCTCTGCACACACTGAAATCTGAGGATGATCAAGTCCTTTCTGTAAAATATATGGTATTCACAGATAATCTATCCACATCTTTCCATTTTGATCATCTCTAGATTACTTACAGTATCTACGGCAGTGTGAATGTTATGCAAATTATTGTCCTACTGCATTGTTTAGGAAATGATGACAAGAAGAAAATGCATGTTCAGTACAGACACAGTTTTTTAAAAATTATATTTTTGATCTATGCTTGATTGAATCCATGGATGCAGAACTTGTGGAGACAGAGGAATGAGTGTCTTCAGAACGTTGTGTAATCATCCCTGCTATTTCAACGTTCTCTTCCTTGTCCAGTAGGAAGAAGCAGCCAAAATTCAATGCCAAATTTTGGTGGTGCAAATAGCTTAGGGAGCTCAGCATGGTCGCACAGCAGGCAGCCTAGGAGCTGGGGCAGACCCTGGGCGTCTGGGGCCCACAGAGGCATGCCTGCCGGCTCCAGGGCTGGAGGTCGTCATGGGTTTCCCTCTTGCAATTTCCCCCAGCTTCCTGGGCCTGCTTGAGCATCATCTCCTTGGCTCTGTTCTCCTAGCAGGTGACATTCCTCAGCCTCTTGTGATGACAGACATGGCAGGTGAATTCTGCTGGGGAGGAATCAAAGAAGGGCAGGTGGGGACAGGTGCTGGTGGAGGTTCCAAGGCTGTGGTGGAGAAATACCCTCTCCCCTCCACTACGAGTATTTCAGGCACTGCTCCAACAGCAACCAGCCCTAGTACCTCTCAGCCTCATCGCCCTGGCCTGACCCTCCACCCAATAAAATCTATCAGTCCCGAACCCATCCGTGAAGAAGGTTCAGCTCCAGCTGGCCCTTTGGGCTTAACAACTTTCTGAAAAATCCCTTTTGTTCAAAAAACAAGAATTGGATCTAAGGTTTATAAAGCAAGACATTTAATTGCCTCTACTGTTTAATCTACGTAAGAGTAGGTAGATTAAAGGTGGGCATTATTACTAGCCCATTTTACAGATGGGAAATTGAGTCTCTGCAAAGTGAAATGACTTGTTTTGCATCACATTCTCAGGGTTAAAATGCCAGAGTCCCAGCTCACAGGCTGGGGTTCTTCTCCCCCCATCTCCCCCAACTCCTTGGAGAGACAGAGGAGGGGCAGGACCCCAAAGAAGTCTGGATCCCAGACCCGTGTTCCCATACCACATCCCACTGCCTACCTTGGCATCTTCTCTCCCCCACCCTCCTGCAGTAACAATGTTCAGTGATGAGAATAATTTGTAACTACCAGACACTGACTACCTACCTGTTCAACAAACACAACTGGGCCCTGGGCTTTCCATTCATTTTCTGGTCCATCCTCCATAATGCCACGTAGTAAATATTGTTGTTACCATGACTTCACAAACTAGAAAACTAATACTCAAAAAGGATGAGAAGCTGACTGATGTCACTAGCATGTAGGCGACAAAACTGAGGTTGGGCCCAGGGTTGAGAGCTAGGATCTCAAACGAACCCCAGGTGACCCCTGCCTGTGCACCCATTTCACTGCATTACACACTCCCTGGGGGACATAGGAGGGGTGGAGAACTGAGTCCAAGATGAGATCTGAGGCTCATCGGGGCTCCCCTGTTCTCTGCTTGGTGCCAGCTGGGGGAGAGGTCCAGGCAGGCAGACTTGCTCACCCACAGAACCTCCTCATCAGCTGTTTCAGTTAACTACTCTTATCTTTCATTTTTAGAAGAAGAATCTGCAGCCCAGAGATGTGATAGGTCTTGTCTGGATCACCCATGCGAGAGACTTGTCTGGGCTGGAATTTGAACTCAGAACTGCCAGCCTCCAAAGGCCTGGTTTGTCCCACGCCATGAACATCTAGGGGCACCTGTCAGGTGAAGACTCAGCCTAATGCTGGGAGGAAGGGCCAGCTCAGAGACACAGCCCCCATCCTTGCTCCCAGAATATGCCCATGGATAAAGGGGAGGAAAATCACCCTCCACTCTGCCAAGGCCCCACAAGGACAAGAAGACCTTGTCTGTCATACTCACTCCTGTATTTCCACAGTACACTATAGATTTATGCTTGGTATGTTACCCCAGCTCGTAGCAACTCATGAGGTAAATGTCTTTGTCCCCACTGTGTCAGTGTGGAACTGAAGCTCTGAGACAAGCCTGCTGGCTCATGAACCTGCGGACCCAAACCTCTCAGCTCAAAGGCCAGAACACTGTCCTCAGTTCTTCCCTGAGGGTAGTGCTGGCTTTGCTGCTCAGATACTGGGGACATGTGGCCTTCAGGTGCTGGGGTACTCTGGAGGCTTAAAGCTTTCAGGTGACAGGGGCACTTAAAGGATGGATTAAAACAGGATAGAGGGATAGAAGAGGATCTCTGGGCCTAAGGGAAAAGCTTCAACGTCATGTTTGCTGCTAAAGAGTAAGATGACTAATATTTGTTCTCTGGAGCACAGATTCCTTATCTCTTAGCCTCAATCTAGGAAGCCCCAGCTCATCATCCTTAGTACCAGGTGCCCCAAAGGAGAATAAAAGGAGCAACAGGGTCATGGGGCTGGGGGTTTGCAGGGATATCATGCCACATGTCATCAGGCTGGCTAGGAAGATTCCAGAGTGGCTTGGGCTGGCTGTAGGAGCCAGAGGCCACAGGTGACTCTGTCAGGGCAGGTTGCCATGGGAGGACATTTGGGAAAAGTCTCCAAAAATCATGCTGTTTGTCGTCACCTTGTGCGGACAGACTGGGAGGCCATACTGGACTGTGCAGCAATCCCAGCCCGGACGGATCCCAAACTGAACCAGCGAAGACTCCTCCATAGGATTCTCTGAGGAGAAAAGGAAATCATATCTACATAGTGCCGGGCACTCTGTACATAGCAGGCCCCTTCTCGGCAGACCAGGGCCTGAGAGTACCTCACACCCAAGTCTTCTCACCTGCATGCACCTCGGGCGTGGCTTCTGGTACAACTGCCCTTTTGGATAGTGATGGCTGCTTGTGTATTCTTCCCCGTGGATGTCTTGTTACCTCATCCCTGCGGGCTGTGTGCTCAGTAGATGTCGGGACCAAAGGTGCTCAATGCAAGGTCTGTATCAGCATGAACTTGGGCCTCCTTTCAGTCAGACAATCAGTTTCTCAAAGAATGGTCTGGATACCTGAGACAACCCAGAGAGGACTTCAGGTGGTATGTGAAATAATATTTTTCATTTTAATAATTGGGTTATTTATTGATGTGATTACTAAGGCAATTGACTGGTTGTCTACTTATAGAGAATGATTATTTTAGAAATATCTTTACTTAAGCTTAAAAGGGTCAATTCAAGTAAAATTGTTCAAGTAAATACATGGATGTGTGACAAAAATCATGAGGGTGAGACACAAAGGAAAGCACACTAGAGGACAGACACATCTGTACTTGTGCAGTGACCCATGGCAAGTCACAGGTCCTATCTCAGCTTCACTCCACTAACCTGTCAAAGGCAGGTGGTGGGAAGGGGGTTCTAAGGAGCCTCTCACCTCTGATCCCTAATTTACTTAAGTCTTAAGCAGGTCCCCAGCTGGACCGCCTGAGTCATTTATCATTTGACCACTGGAGGGCATGAGTCACACAAATTCTGGCAGCTGAGAGCCCAGGTCTCTGTGCTGTACCCCTTTGAATGACTTGGAGAGACCGAGGTAGGATTTTTATTGGAAATGCCCAGACGAATCCTCCAGGGTGCACAGACCAGAGAGGACCAGGAGAGGCTTGGGCCTTGCTTGCTGAGCCCTTGGCACAGGGCTCATGGAGGTTGGTGTAGGCTGGCCCAGAGCAGGAAGACCTGGTCTGACTGACAGCCAGAGGTGAGGTTTCAGCCAGAAATTTTCTTTAAGGGCCTGATTCTTGCTGGCTCTCCCTCTCCTGCCCTCTCCTGTGGCTCCATAGATACCTGCGATTCAAAGTTGATAAGTAACAGCTAGGGTCACACCTAGCCAGTCCTGCTGAGTGATGGCTCAGGGGGAGAGGATTCAGGTATGAGTTCTGTACCTGGAAGATGTAGGGGACTATGTTAGGGTAGAGAAAATGATACAAGGAAGGGTAGGCAGCCACCAAAGGTGTGCTATAAGCCAGCTACCAAAGCAAGCAACTGAAGCTGGCCCACTAGGAAACATGGAATGTGAGAGCACAGGGCTCAGAGCAATGCCATCTGGGCTACTCGCCCCAAAATTCCACAGGGTCATTCACTGTCCACGGCTGTTCCTGGGGGTATCAAGTTCCCTAGGCCTGCCGTGGACAGACCAGCTCCCTTAATTCTAGAAAAGCTCTCTGGCCCAGTATATAGGCTCTGATAGCTGGAATTCACAAGGTGCCCGGCATGAGGGTTGTGAACAGACATAGATGCTACAGGGGAGTTAGGATTAGGCAAAAGAAAAGTGTGGGTTCACTTTTCCCAAGACTCCTGCCTCTGAGAATATTGTATTGTCACCCAACTAGTTCTAATGCCTCCCCCTGCTTAGCATCCGCTCTGTGTCCTGCCCTAAGCAGTTCTTCAGGTAGGGATCTCAGAAGCACTCAAATATCTGGGCTTTACAAGTTGCTCTGCCTTATCCATATTTTGTCTCTGATGCTCTGGGGAGAGACACCTTCCTAACCAGAATGCTCCCCAAATGAGAAATGCATCTCGGCTCCACTGGCCACTTTGTGTACAAAGATATTCAGTACATCATTGTTTATCTGTGTCAGAAACACCCTCAACGATTAGCATTCAAGAAAGGCACGTGTGTCTGGGTTCATGGTGAACTGCATGCAGTCCAAGAATATATTGAGAATTTGTTGCAACAAAGAATGTTTATGATATCAATAGAGAAATATCAGGTTATAATACAAAATAATCCCTACCCTGTAAAATTAAGGCATAAGAAAATACTAAAAATAGCAAATACATTGAAATTATAAGTGATTGATCTTCTCTATATTGGCCATGTAGACATATTCATTTTATAATCTGAGAAAGGTAAATATTTACTTTTCAAAAATATTTGTCACACATGTAGCTATGCTTATGGGTCACCTTCCCCAAAGGAGAAAGGCCTTGGGTCACATTTTAATGCCAGGAGACAGAGAAAGGACAGCAACACAAGTCCCTGCCAGTCCCGCATTAATTTTATACACGTACAGTGAACATCAGTTGTGAGACACCGCGCTTGGTCCTGACCATCCAGAAGCCGACAAAGGCAGACAGACTGGCTCTCTTCTCCCACTGCCAGCAGAAGAGATGGCCAGGCAAGGCCGAGAGGCTGGCTGAAGTGGTGCATTTGGGGTGAGAAGCTGCTCCCTCAAAGAGCAGAAACCAGGAGCACAGATGGAGGATGTCAAATGGCCAGCAGGGTTGGTAAGAGCAGAGGTGCTATCTCTTGGGCCAGAGGTAAGGAGCTGGCTTTTGCAGGAAAAAGAGAGAGGAATGAGAAAAGGGGAAGGGTGGCCTGCCAGCAATCTGGGTGGGAAAGCAGGGTGGGCTCAAGGTTAAAAGTGGGGTCACTTTTAGGCAGATCTGTGATGAGTCTCAGGCCTGTTCCCTAAAATCATCCATAGTCCTTAAAGTAGTTTTTGTGTTTTATTTCACTGATTATAATGTTTCCAAAGTTCATCCATTTTGTTCTATGTTTAAGTACATCATTTTTTTTTCTTAATCATATTTTATTTTCCTTTCCTTCTTTTTTCCATTCTCTCATCCCAGTTTCTCTTTCCTTTTGAAAGTACTTTATTCTTGGTTTGCTGAATAATGTTCCATTATATGACTAGATCACATTTTATCTAATCAGTCCTCAATTGGTGGGCATATGGGTTGTTTCCACTTTCTGGTTAGTGATGAATAATGCTGCTGTGAGCCTTTTCATACAAGGTCTTGAGGAGCGTACATTTTCAATACTTTTGGGTGTGCACCATGAGTGGAATTCCTGAGTGATAGGGAAACCTCATGTTCCGCTTCTGGGGGGAATTTGCAGGCTGTTTTACAAAGTGACTGCACTGTCTTACATCTCCACTGGCAGAGTATGAAGGTTCTAATTACTACACATCCTTGCCAACACTTACGACTGCTGCTGTTACTGTTGCTTCCTGGTGGGTGTCTTCACTAAGGGACTTCTGTGGGATGAGTGTGTGGTAAGCCAGTGTTTGCATGGATGACTGTGTGGAAGTGGATGCCAGTCTCCTTGAGCCCAAGCTCTGATATTGGGCCCAAGAGCTGCTCCTCTGGGTCCTGAGTCAAGGAGAGCCACAGCAATCTGCAGATTGGCCTCGACAAAGGTTCCCAACACCCATCTGCTTCAGTGCTGGATGGCTCCAAAACACACAGATAGCTTGGGCTCCTTCTTGTAGCTCACGGAAGGTTCTAGAAGAGCTTGAGGTAGGATAAGCTCTATAACTCCTCTGAGCCTGTTCTTATTCTGTGAAATGTGGGGAAGCTGTGACAATAAAAATATTTATGCATAGGAGGTATTTGGTGGATGGGAGTTTCCTTTTCTAATTTTTTTCTCAGGGATTCATCAGCATCAGCATATGAGACTTGAACCCCTGGAGTGGCATTGAGCAGCTGGAAGACAGCATCTGATTAGTGCTTGTACCAGTCCAAGGGCAGGACCCCAGGCAAGCCTCATAAAAGGGATACCAGATTTCAATGTCAGGATGTCAGGCTGGCCTCTCCTGTTGTGCCAATTTTTATGGGTAATTAATGGCTACTCAGAGCCTTTCAGCAATAATGAGCTTAGAGTTCTGTACTTTGAGGATCAGTAGGAAAAAGTAGGCACATGTGCCCTGGACAGTTGGCCCCCACCCCTCTTTCTGTCTCTGGTCCAGGACAGTGTCAGGCTAGCTCACCCCTTGTGCAAGAGCAAGAAGAAACACCAAGACAACACTCAAGATTTGGAGGCAGTTTTATTTATGTCAATGGGCACAATGGGGAACCATTCCCAGAATATCAGGCTCTAATCTCTGGTGTTCTAGGGCTTATATGAGATAAGCAAGCAGGAAGCAGAGAGGCAGAACAGCTTGTCAGTTGGGGGACTGGCTTATACAATGTACACCATAGTGACCAGCTATGCATCATACTGAGCAGCTATTACTAGGAGACAGGAGAACTGCATCTAAACAGGAACTCTTACTTGGACAACTAACAGGCTGAAGTATACTTTGCTGGGGAGGGAGCTTTTCTTTTACAATAGGACTTGTTAGCTGAGCAGTTCAAAGGTCAAGAGGGCAAAAGAGACCTTTTTAAATAAGTTGCTGGTGAGGGTGGCAGGTTTTCTTGCTGGCTCTGCCCATTCTGTGGGCTACACTGAGAACCGAGCATCTATCCGGTTTATGGAGAACCCAGTTGTCACTAACTGCCTAGCAAAGTCATGGGGAGTGGGGAGGATGGTGTTCTCAGTGTGACTTGGTTTCCTTTATGTAACTTGGAGACCATGGTACATACCATCACTCACAGGACTGTTGCATAAGTTTCCAGGCGACCTCATGGATCTAAATTGAGAAGGGCAAGAAGGGACTGGATGCCTTCTATTTTTCCAGAAGAGAAACCTGGAGCAAGCATTGGGTTGGAAGAGGTGGAGAAAAACCACAGAAACTCAAGCAGCCTTGTGACTGCAACTTTGTCCCAAGTCCCTGCTGCACCTTTAGCTCCATATTCACTGTTTTGTCTTCAGCACTTAACTCCCATCTGGAGGGACTCTTTCTAGAAGCATCACCACATCCACCATGGGCCAGCTGGATCTGACCAAACCATTAGAGAGAATGAATACATCACCATAGGGCAGCCAGTGGCCTTGGGTGGCCTGGTAGACACTGTGTCCAGAGATTTGAGTGGAGGCAGAGAGAAAGGCAGTGGTTAATAGTGGAGTTGACATTCAAAGACCCCCCCAAAAAGAGAAAGGGAGGGTGGGAGCCACCTAACTGAAGTCAGGTGTAAGCAGGTACCTTGTGGATTGGTGGCAGAAGACAGGCTGTGGGGATGGGGCTTGAGGACATGCCCTCAGCCAGGTGGCTCCAGCCAGGCAAAGTGAAGACAATCCAAGTGCTGGATCTCACTCTTTTGGTTCCCACTCTGCAAGTCATGTGACCCCAAGGCCACAGATGCAGCTTCCTTATTACCTAGAATATTTTGACAATAATCTCTCTGGTGTGAGGGGTGTAACATTTTGGCAGTTCCCAAAAGGAGCATAGCACAGGTGTTGCTACTTTATTGAGGAAGTCTCCCAGTTCACAGCAGAATGAAAGCAAATGGTTTACTGGGATTGAGGAAGAAGAGGGGATCGGGCTATGATAAGGTTGAGGCTGGAAAGTACCTTGAAAGAAAATTTGTGGGGCTTCCATGAAAGCAGGGAGCTTTTCTAAATTTAGCTGGAAACTCAACTGTTTGCAGCCAAACCATTCGCAGCCTTATACCGCCTTTAGCAAATAACCAGCTTTGTGATCTTGAGCACATCTGTCCTGTGTGGAGTACGGAGGCATGGGCCCTGTCACGTGCAGAGGTGGTCAAAGCCCCACATGCACTTACAGTTTACCTATCTGAAAGCTGAAGCAAGAGGCTCAATGCCCACTCTATCGGCCATGCACTAGGTCTACATGTTGTCTGCACACTCCTGATCTGTTGTATCTCAGGGCCAGGAGCTTGATGGTCAGCAGGTGGGGAGGATTCCAGGGGACCTAGTGCCTGAATAAGGGTTTGTTTTTTTTAATTAATATTAACTATTTTTTTCAGTGTAATTCTATGCGTTTGGATATTTGTGTAACCATCACTGTACACAGGTTAAGGACAGTTCCAATTTCCCCCAAAACTATCTCATGCCCCTTGGTAGTCACACCCTACCCCCAGCCCCAACTCCTGGCAGCCACTGATATATGCTTCAACCTTATAATTTTCCCCTTGCTAGATAGTTATATAAGTGAAATCATACAATGAAACATTTGAGACAACCCCTTCCACCCAGTACAATGCCTTTGAGATGGCAGGTGAGGAATTCATTTCATTTCACTGCTGAAAGGCATCTTCTGTATGGATGACATTCAGTTTAGTTATTCATCCACTGACAGATGTAGGAATGACTTCCAACTTGGGACAATTAGAAAAAGCTGCTAAACCTTCACATACTGGATTTTACATGGATAGAAATTTTATTTCTCCAGGTGTCTTAGTTACTTTTCTCTCATTGCTGGGACAAAATTCCCAACATCCATGATTGAGGAAGGAAAGGTGTATTTAGCTCACAGTTAGTGGAGGCTTCAGTCCACACTCAGCCAGCTCCAAGGCAGAGAGGCACATGGCAGGAGGCAACCGTCCATGGCCCCAGAGGAAAACAGCAAAGCTCAAAGGGAAGAACAGCAGCTGCAGCAATAAGCCAGCCTCTCTCCCCTCCTTACATTTGAATGCAAATTATCTGCCCTAGGGCAGTGTAGGACTCACACTCATCACCTTAGCACTGGATCCAGAATCAATCACAAATTCCAGAAGCTGCCCCATGATGGCATGAGGCTTTGAGGGAACAACTAGACACAAACCAGAACACCAGGTTAGACACCTAGGATTGGAACTGTAGGCTTGTGTGTGGAGCTACCAGCAGACTTTCCCAGAATGGTTGCACCAGGTCTCTTGCCTGTCAGCAGTGTGTGAAAGATGACAAATCTTGAGGTTGTCAGGTTTTTGTTTGGCTATCCCACAAGGCGTGTGCTGGTATCTCATTGTAGTTTTGCACTTTTTTTTTCTGTATTTAGGACAGGGTCTACAGGGTCTCACTATATAGATTGACTTGTAGTGAGTCTCCTGTTTTCAGCTTCCCAAGCACTGGGATTACAGGTGTGCACCATCATGCCCCAGTCTCAATCGCAGTCTCAGCGGGCCCTGCGGGCAGGGTCAGCACAGCACTCTGGGGATCAAACCCAGCCGCTGCGCTCTGCCTAAGCAGGCGCTTTAGTATGCTGAGCTATCAGGCTGGCCCTTCATTGTGGTTTTGCATTTCTTTAAGGACAAGTCGTGTGTTAATTTGCCATCTGTACATCTTCTTTGGTGAAGGGTTGGTTTCAGTCTTTTGTTCATTGCTTAAGTTGGTTGTTCATCTTCCTGTTGAGTCTTGCAGATTCTTTAAATAGTCCGCATATGAATTTTTGTCAGATATATGGTTTGCAAATATCCTTCTCCAGTCTTTTCAGTTTTTGAGTAAAGTGTCTCTCACAAAGGAAAAGTGTTAAATTTTAATGAAGTACAGCTCGTCAATTTCGGTTTTTTTAATGGCTCATTGAGCATGATTTTGTAGAACACATTCACCAGGCTAAGAGGAGAAAGAGAGGTCTAAACAAAGGTAACAGAGTGTGCAAAGATCCAGAAACAGAAAAGCAGGCTGGGGTTGGAAATTGTAAGTTGTTCGGTATTGCTGAAGAGGAACATAAGCATGTGTGTGTGCATGTGCGTGTGCATGTGTGCACGTGCATGCGTGCATGTGTGTAGGGCCAGGGAAAGGCAGGAAATTATAGCAGGAACCAGATCACAAGCCTCTTGGCCGCTCTGCCAAGGAGTGTGGACCTTTCGTCCCACAGGCAAGGGAACTACCGTCCTTGTAACTGCTTATTTTTATATTGGTTAATTTTTTATCACAAGAAGTACATATAATTTATTATAGAAAAATAAAGACCAACCAAAAGATGATTAAAGACCTATATAATTGTACCACCTAAAGGGCAGTTACACTATTAACTTGGCTGGTTCTTCTATTCATATACACACAGGCATACTTTTTTTTCACCAAAAAAACCGAAATCATCTCCCATACACACTATTTTGTAACATATTTTTGTTCATTCTTAATAAATAAGACGCATATACACTTTTCCATGTCATTATTCTTTTCCTGTGTGTTTTTTTAGATTAATTTTTTCCTTTATTTTATTTTATTTATTTGGTACAGGGTCTCACTACACAGCCCAGACTCTAGTGATGCTCCTGTCTCAGCCTCCCTGGCACTGGCATTACAGGTGTGTGCCATCATGCCCAGTTTCAGTGGCCAGTGCAGCTTCTGGGGCCTGCACAGCATGCGGTGCTGGGGATCAAACCTGTGTCCTTGTGTTTGCCAGGCAGACACTTAGACCCCCAAGCTATCTTCCAAGCCCCCTCTAAAAAAAAAAAAAAAAAA
>NDGN011325448.1:0-10012 GCA_002564285.1 Tympanoctomys barrerae
GTGTGTGTGTGGCCAGCTCAGCCCACCAGGGGGCGAGGCTGCCTGGCATGTGGTGCTGGGGGATTGAACCGTGGTCCCTGTGTTTTGCCAAGCTTCTAACAATTTGATTTGAAACTGTCTCATTGATGTTTATTTCTCAATAAAATTATGGAAAAAGAAACCAATTTCTGAACTTCTGACATTGCCAGTTCTATGAATAACCCACTATGATTATGGACTACTGGATTATATTGGATTATTTTGCTGAATTCACACACCTACAGTATAAATGGCAACAGAATACCTGTCTCTTACAAAACAAACAAAAAAGGGAGATGCAAATGAAGGACTGTTTTTTGTCTGTATATGCAAATAGTTAGGATAGATATTCAGCTACTTTCTCTTAATTCAAAGAGAAGAAAGATTTGTACTAATAATGTTTGGACAGGATATCGTGTCTGCATCTTGCAGTATGAATAACCACTACCAAGACAATACTATGCACTGTAATAATTATTAAAACCATCCTTTTAATCAATTTTGAAACTTCCTCATTGCTATTTCTCAATAAAATTAATAAAAATGAAAAATATAAAGTAAAAATAAACAAAAAATAAAAAATATAGGAAAATTTTTTCAGAGAAAGAATGTACTCCCAAGGTAGATAAATAAAGCCAAAAGTATGTCCTCCTCTATACCCTTAGATGCAGGGTTCAAGGATATTTATGAGGTTAACATGCCAGGGCATTTTGAGTTCTTCTCCACACACGCTTCTTAAGAATTAGCGTGGCTGTGACCTCAAAGAGTTTTCAATATTTTCGAGGTCAAAGGAATCACCCAATGAAATCCTCTATAGGCTCAAGTGAAGTGTTGTTGATTCCAACCCATTTGAGCACCCACCCCCAAGTAGCAAAGGAAGAACTTAGGCCACTACAATGACAATGTTTCATTTGAATTATGTCAATAGCAGAAGTCCACAATATACTAACCATGTGACCTCTCACTGTGGTGACTTGACATGTCTGCTCTAAGCAAGTGAAGCAGGAGGCTTTAATCAGCTTTTCCCTTGGTTTCAAAAGGTGGAGCTACAGCAGAAAAGGCATTGGGTACGTGACTGTGAGACTGCTCTGCTGATCAGGAAAAGTCATAAACATCACCCTGACAACCCTTCTGAGGAGGATGAATGTCTTATATTATGTCTGGCTTCAGAATATTTGAAATGTTCTTAATGAGAGATTTCTAATTTTTCTCACCTAAACCACTTATTAAAGTAACATTTATAGAGAGCTTGTTATATGTTGGTTCCTACTCTTTGCTTCCATATCAATTGATTTTCTACTTGAACAATTTGAAATATGTGTTTGAATGACACAGAAAACACCATAATTTTACCCATAAAATGCACATTTTCATCATGTTTCACAATGTGGAACAAGCAACAAGTAAAAACAATTCATTAGTTCTCCAGTTCCTCTTCAATGGTGGGATTTAAAGTTAAACTTCACTAACAACTATAAAAGAAGTGGCTTTTCCATGCCAGAGCTGGCTGCAGCATGAGGTACAAAGATGTGGACCTAAATCATTTCATTGCTACATCTCACTGCAGAGCCAGCATGGGACTTGTGCTGTAGAAGGTGAACCCAGTGGCACTGTGGGACTGTCCCTGCAACAAAGACCACAACAGTGCTGAGGGCACCTCCCCTGTTCCCCAAGGGCCTCCTGTGACTGTTCTGCTTCATCCTTGCATGTACGCTGATCCTTCCCAACCTCTCACAGTACCTGAAGTCGCACTGTTACTCTAGCTGAGCAGCTGGCCCTAGCCATGTCTGAATCACTTGAGGCAGCAGAGAGGTGACCAGGGAGGGTGGACAGAGGTGGCATGTTCCTCAAGCCAGGAATGTTGGATTGGATGGCAGGGAGGGCCTGGATGCTGTTCAGAAAAACTCAGCTGTGAAGAAAGCCTGTTGCCACCTGAGGAGAAACCTCAGCAGCTCGCCCACACATAAATGGGGAGCATGTTTTAGTGAGAAGATGGCAGCTATGTGCGTGTCCCTGAGGCAGATTGTCTGAAGCCAGCGTGTAGGACAAAAGGGCTTTCTAGGCAGCCTTGTCCTAGAAACTTCTATTGCATGAAAATTACTCAAATGCTTTCCCTTGGTGAAAGTGTTCCAGTAAATCCTTGATTCTGTAACTTTTGGGAATGGCTGTGTAGGTGAGGTAGACATTCTGTGCACTAGGAAATTATGCCATAAATAAAAAATAAATTTATTCCACCAGTTATTTAGGTCATTCTGCTGTATAGCAATTCATCATTCCTGATTAGATAACCGTGATACTTATTGTTATTTTGGTAAAACATTTGGGATCCATTCTATAATGCAACCTATAAGTATAAGGAAGCCCTTTAGCTAAAAATGGTTTAATACTTACTAGCTTAACTTTTTTCTGGAAAGACTTCAGAATTCTTTGGATCTTGAAAACTATCCAGCAGCACAGTGCTTCCTCCCATTTGCCCCAGGAGTGATTCTCAGGATGTGCACAAGGATGCAGAGAGACACCAGGGTGTCACCTACAGCACAGTTATCACAGACAGTGGCAGTGACTGTTGCTGGCTGGTGGGAACCTTCAGTGAGGATGGAGAGGGATGGGATGGAACTCAAGGTAGCCTTGTTGGCATGCTCAAGACCCTGGGTTTCATTCCCTGCAGGGAAATATGAGTGGAGAGAAACACTTCCTGATAATGTTCCCAGTGACACTGTCTTTAGAGAGTCACAGTCATGGACTCACACTCTCCACATTCTCCTGTCCTGGAGGAAGAGAATGTCGTGTGTGTGAACCCATTCCTCTGTGTGAATCAATGTTCTGCTGTGGAAAGCCTCAAAAACTGCCTGCTTTCTATCTTTAGCTCTGTGCTCCTCACCACCTTGGGAGCAGGATTTGGGTCCCCTCTGTGTCATAACTCCCTGGTCTCACATCTTTATCCAGGCCCAGATCTCTCTCAAATGTGAACCAAAGCCAGGCAGGCATCATGGAAATTAATTTGTGTCCCATGATTAGAAGAACCCACACTTCCATTTTGGTTCTTGCATGCTGGATGTTGTTACTTTTTCTTTTCTTTTCTTTTTTTTTCTTTACTTTTCTTTCCTTCAGTCAGTTCAAAGTGTAGAGTTGAGAGAGTCTTAGAAGAATCCATTTATTTATATATTTTAAAATATGTTTCCTTCTCTTCTGTCTATGGTGCTGCTCAAAGTAGAAGTTAATGGTGGCCTGAAACAAAGGCACACTCACAGGGGAGGAAGGGAGAGAGTGGAGGGGGCACCCTGGGAGCCCAGCACAGGAGCTAACTAACCTCAGAGGCACGGACAGCAGACAGCCATGAGCACCTTCCCTCACTGAGCCCATGGCTCTGCCATCTTCCCTGACCCAATGCTGGAACCTGGGAGTCTTGGTGAACGCCCCTCCTTCATTCCCTTTCCCCAAACTGCATTTGTCTCATGATCATTAACTGTGGCTATTTGTCCTGCCTCACCTGCACCAGACTCCTCACTTGGACTTTCTGTCCATTCCATTCTACCTCAGGCCTTCTGTTGTCAGTAGCCAGAAGAGTCCAGACACCATTTCTTCTCAAACCATCTGCTTAGTTCCTAACACACCAGCACAAGAGGGACCCTGTCCTGCTATGTTGAAGGCTATGGATGACCAGACCCTTGTGCTAATCTCAGGGGTTCAATTCTTTTTCTGTTTGCTTGGAGTATTATTTTTTTATAGTTTATACCTATTTATTTACTCAGTTGAGGGCTCTCTGATTGTATGTATAAAATGGTCTGTGTAGTTCATCGTGACATTGTTCACATTGACTTTAAGAAGTTCTGTTCTGGTTTTATGTGTTGAAGTTGCTTAGTTGCTGCTGTTGGTTTGTTTTCTTTCAGGATCAAGGTGGGTGCTTTCAAAGAGAATCTAAGTTTCCATTCCTGTTCTAGCAATTCTGTCCTGGATTCTTTCCTTTGCATTATTATACCTCCAATGGAACCAGCATCCTAAGTCACCTTTATGTGGCTTCTTCACAGAAGTACCTCGCGCCTGAGCACATACATCAGATCTTCCATTTCTCTTTCTTATCATAATGCTGACTTGTTTTCTCATGGATTTTTAAGTTATGATTTATGAATCAATTTTAAGATATTTTAAAACAGAATCTACCCTTCTATGAAACATGGAGGAATCTTCAGTGCATGGCGTGACTGGGAGGAGGCCTCATGCTGTGTGGTGCTGGTCAAGGGAATCAGAAACTTCCTGGTCACTCCCATGGTGACATCACTCCTGACCAAGGCCCTACAACTCAGCCAAAAGTAAACTGGAGACCTTTTCTTAAGACTACAAAATAAGAGTTACATAGATAAAAACAGCATTAGAAATAATACAAAATTTCAATAAACAAAGTACATTTGTATCTGGTAATGTGTACAGCTAATTCAAAGATAACATCGTGCAATTTAGCAACCACTGTGAAATTCCTATTACTTTGTTTTTTGAAATTTTGTATTATTTCTAATGCTATTTTTATCTTTATAAAGGGAAATGGGAGATCTGATGTATGTGCTCAGGCATGGGGTACTTCTGTGAAGAAGCTACCTAAAGGCTGAGGATCAAGAAGCAGTGGCAGCCCCCCAGGAAGCTTTGAGTGTTGGTGACATAGGGTTGGTGGGAAGGGCAGGGTGGTTACCAGGGAGCCAAGCCACACAGCTGACCAGAGGAGGAGTCAAAAGTGGAACCCCCACTGCTCCGGAGCTTCAGACTCAAGGCTATGGCAGCCACCCTAGAGCCACGTGAGTCTGTTGAGCCCAGGAAGTGGAAGGCAGAATTAGAAGATGATATGATGTTGGTGTAGGAGGATTTATCATGGTGACTTAGGATGCTGGTTCCATTGGAGGTATAATAATGCAAAGGAAAAAATCCAGGAAAGAATTGCCAGAAAGGGAATGAAAAATAAGATTCTCTACGAAAGCACCCATCTTGATACTGAAAGACAACAAACCAACAGCAGCAACTGAGCAACTTCAACACAGAAAAACCACAACAGAACTTCTTGAAGTCACTGTGAACAATGTTGGGATGAACTACACAGACTATTTTGTATGTACAAATCAGAGCCCTTAACTGAGTAAATAAATACAGGAGAATTACTGTGCGTCCGATCTAGTAGCAAGACCCTATTCACTAACAGAGTCAGACTCCCAGTCTGACAGATTTGGGAGAGATTTACCTCTAGAAAAAGTTGCTTTTCCTCCACATGATGGCCATTCCTGTGATTTTCAGTTGCTTTGTTTTTTCTCCTGCTCATGTGGCTATGATTCACAGGACTCTGTCTTTGATATGAACTTAAGAGGCTTCAGAATCCAAAAGTTATGTCTTAACTGACTTGAGAGATATAAAATACAAAATTATTATAGCACATTCTCTGGAGTTGGGAAGCTGAGGTTTGATGCAGACTCCTCCCATTTCCAGGGCAGCCAACCCTGAATTCTTGGTGGTGGATCATGGGGCAGGAAGCAGGGGCATGGATAATGGTGGCGTTGAGTTGTGGCTCCTTCAAGGGCTAAGTGGGTAGAAGCCTGTTACTTACGACTGTGATTCTCTAAAGACGGTGTCACTGGGAGCATTATCAGGAAGTGTTTCTCTCCACTCATTTTTCCCTGCAGGGAATGAAACCCAGGGTCTTGAGCATGCCAACAAGGCTACCTTGAGTTCCATCCCAGCCCTCTCCATCCTCACTGAAGGTTCCCACCAGCCAGCAACAGGCATTGCCACAGTCTGTGATAACTGTGCTGTAGGCAACACCCTGGTGTCTCTCTGCACCCTTCTGTACATCCTGAGAATCACTCCTGGAGCAAATGGAAGAAGGATTGTCCTGCTGGATAGTGTTCAAGATCCAAAGAATTCTGAAGTCCTTACAGAAAAAAATTAAGACAGTAAGTATTAAACCTTTTTTTGCCAAAAGGCCTCCTTATACTTGTAGTTGCACTATAGAATGGATCACAAATGTTTTACCAAAATAACCATAAATGTCAGGATTATCTAATCAGAAATGATGAATTACTACACAGCAGAGTGACTCAAATAACTGGTGGAATAAATTTAATTTTTACTTGGGGAATAATGCCCTAGTGCACAAAACATNTACCTCACCTACACAGCCATTCCCAAACATTACAGAATCAAGGATTTACTGGAAAACTTTCAAGGGGAAAGCACTCGAGTAATTTTCATGCTTTAGAAGTTTCTAGGACAAGGCTGCCTAGAAAGCCCTTTTATCCTACATGCTGGCTTTAGACAGTCTGCCTCTGGGACACGCACACAGCTGCCATCTTCCCAATGAGACATGGTTCCTGTTCATGTGTGAGTGAGCCTCTGAGGTTTCTGCTCAGGTGGCAACAGGTTTTCTTCACCCCTGAGTTGTTCTCAACAGCATCCAGGCCCTCTCCACCATCCAATCCAACATTCCCGGTTTATGGAAGATGCCACCGCTGTCTGCCCTCCCTGGCCACCTCATTGCTGCCTGAGGGATGCAGAGATGGCAGGGACCAGCTGCTCAGCCAGACTAACAGCGCAGCCTCAGGTGCTGTGAGAGGTTGGGAAGGATCAGTGCATATATGAGGATGAAGCAGAGCAGCCACAGGAGGCTCTCAGGGAGCAGGGGAGGTGCCCTCCGCACTGTTATGGTCCTTGTTGCAGGAACAGTCCCACGGTGCCACTGGGTTCACCTTCTACAGCACAAGTCCCATGCTGGATTTGTAGTTGGACCTAGCAATGAAAGGATTCGGGTCCACATCTTTGTACCTCATGCTGCAGCCAGCTCTGGCACGGAGAAGGCACCTCTTTTATAGCTGTTCGTGAAATTTAACTCTAAATCCCACAGTTGTGGAGGAAATGGAGAACTAATGAATTGTTTTTACTTCCTGCTTGCTCAGCAGTGTGTATCATGTTGATAATATGTATTTTATGGGTAAAATTATGGTGTTTTCTGCCTCACTCAAACACATATTTCAAGTTGTCCAAGTAGAAAATCAACTGATATGGAAGTGAAGAGTAGGGACTGACATATAACAAGCTCCCTATAAATATTACTTTAATAAGTGATTTAGGTGAGATAAATTAGAAATCTCTCATTAAGAACATTTCAAATGTTCCTAAGCCAGACATAACTGAAGACATTCATCCTCCTCAGAAGGGTTGTCAGGGTGCTGCTCATGACGATTTGTTTTCCTGATCAGCAGAGCGGGCTCACAGTCACACACCCATGTCCATTCTGCTATAGTGCCACCCTTTGAAACCAGGGGAAAACCTGATTAAAGCCTCCTGCTCCACTTGCTTGTAGCTGATTTCTCAAGTCATCACTGTGAGAGGTCACATGGTTAATATATTGTGGACTTCTGCTATTGACCTAATTCTGATGAAAGATTGTCATTGTAGTGGCCTAAATTCTTCCTTTGCTACTTGGGGGCGGGTGCTCAAATGGGATGGAATCAACAACACTTCACTTGAGCCTGTAGAGGTGTCCATTGAGTGATTCCTTTGACTTCAAAAATGTTGAACACTCCCCACTGAGGTCACTCTTATGCTAATGCTTTCTGGGCATGTGTTGTGAGGAGTTCAAAACAGGCTGGCTCTTTATCCCATAAATATCCCTGAACCCTGAATTGAAGGGTGTAGATGAGAGACATACTTTCTGGTTTACTTATCTCCCTTTGGAATAAACCCTCTCTGTAGCAAATTTGTTTTAGTGACTCACATGCTGTGGGGTGAGTAAAATAGAGAAAGTTTAAATCAGAGAAAGTTTCTTTTCTGTAACTTGTTTTCCTCCAAAATATTTAATGCTCCATGGAGGTAGATTTTAAAAGGTGGAGCAATCAAAATGTACAAGAAGATGATGCTGAATGTCCCCAGGCAAATGGGTTGCTAGACTCCAAAATGTTGGTTCAGGAAAGTAGGAGGACCTAGAAACTACCCTGAAATCCATTTTTATTTTATGAAAAAAATTCATAACAAAATAATAAAAAATTACAACAGTTAATACATTGTATAACTTTCTTTAAAGCAGTTACTCAGACACAAAAGATTCTTCCTTACAAAGAAGAAACAAGAGATAATAGCGGAAATTTTTCAATGAATGAAGAGGAACTAATAGTATAAATGAAACAAATTAGCATAAATAGCAAAATATTTTTATGTAGCCGAATAGGTAATTTAGGGAATTAGTTGAACTTCTGCCTAACACACACACACACACACACACACACACACACACACACGTACCCATATGTACACATGCACACACATACACACACATGCACAAAAATACCTGTTCCTTTTCAATAAAAAATGTGAAATATATATTTGAAACTGGCTGTATGGTTTTACTTTCTCCTTCATCCAATTACCCATTGCTCACAAACAATTAGTAAAAGGCTATGCTTCCCTTGGGCAGGGTCAGCAGGCCTAGGCAGGGTCTAGGAATATGTATGTCTATATAGCACTTGGGCAATTTTTCTGTAGCAGACTACATGCTGACAAGAACCCAGGTGGTCACATCGGAGCAGGCCAAGGAGGATGGTCATCAGAGCACGCCAAGCTGTGAAGGTCACCACCAGAGTAAGCAGTGGTTGCAACTGAGGTTTAGAAAGATAAAGTGCTATAGAGAAACTGGATTTTGGCACTTCCTACCTTATTCTGAAATATGCAGTACTTCAAAGTTCATTCACATTATCATGATCAGTGGTGAATTACATATAAGGAACAAATTGAACCAGGCGTGGCAGCAAGTCTAGTCTGCCCATCCAGCTGACAAGCTCATGCATCCAGGGAGCAAATTTCTTTGAAAATAAGGCTACCTCACTAGAAACTTTGGAGCCAGGAAAATATTATCTACCTGTTCAGAACTGATGCAGAAAATCAGAGCCTGAACAGTAACCACAGCCATCATAACAAGATAACAGATTGTTGCTCTGCGAACCATAAATTCCAAAAGCACACATACCCATTTATGCAACTTCCTGAATACAACTTGGAGAAATCATTTCCTTCATAGTATGTAAACCAAACTAAAAATCACCTTCTGGGTCTCCCTTGTCATTCAACACAGTCCATTTTATGAACAATAGTGTAAAACTTTCTAGAATTCACTGGCACGACTTCTCAGCCTTTTGGCTAAAACGAAGTGTGGAATTCACTGGGCTTTGGTCTTCATGAGATATTTATGTTTCCCTGAAAACTATCACGCACTACTGGGACATCTTCAAGGTCAAGAATCTGGGTTTGTGCTATGGATTGACTTTCTTACACACAAGTACAATGAAAAGCAATATCACTATTACAAAACTCAGGTAAATTCTCCATAATGAAGGAGTGCCTGTTCCTACTCATGACTCATAAATCCAGGAGCCTGAAGTGAGTAGTAACAAGGAAACATATATGTTTTGGGAAGTCTAATTATAGAGGTAGAAGTAGCCAGAAGAGAACTTGGAATGTTCTGAGTGCAAAGCAATGAGGAATATTGGAGGTGATGGATCTATCATTATTTAAATCTGAATTTTCTTTGAATTATAGGTATTGGTTAGTTCCATGTTTAATTTCATCTGTAACCCATTGGTTGCTAAGGAGGGAGATGTTTAATTTCCATATGTTTTTGGGTTTTTTGGGGGGTTTTGTTATTAATTTACAGTTTCACCTCATTGTGATCGGGTAATATGCATGGAATGCTTTCTTTTTAAAATAATTTTATTGAGAAACAAATAGCAATGAGATAACTTCAAAACTGATTAATAGTAAGAGTTTCAATAATTAATACATAGCACATTGTTACCTTCTTAATGGTTATCCATAGTACAAGATACTGACATGATAACCTGTCCAAACACTATTAGTACAGATACAAAATGGTCATTCACTTGTATCCCCTTTTTTGTTTAGTTTAGTCAGAGAAGGGTATTCCATTGTCGTTTAAATATTGTAGGTGTGTGAATTCAGCAAAATATTC
>NDGN011325455.1:0-10641 GCA_002564285.1 Tympanoctomys barrerae
TGGCTTGAGTTGTGGGAATTGAACCACAGCAACCTGAGCCTGACTGCTTTGTTGAAGCAGCCATATAAAGAACTGAGCTAAGGGGCAGGCCCCCTAGAACGCACATTTCTGTCGCTACACAGGAATGTAATAAGATCAGCAGATGCAAATTACTAGGAGTAGATTTTGACTCATTGTTTTTCCACAGTTGAAAAGACTTCAAAAAGAAATAATGGTTTGTTTCATAAAGCTTCAAGTTTTCTATTGCTGTTGCCATAGTTGAACAAATTATGAAAGATGTTGTGACGATGATCCAATGGTGAATGAGAGGCCAAACCAGATGAAATTTAAAGCCCACTCCATCTTTAAATAAAATACACATTGCAGCAAGATAAACAATATGAGTTCTTATAGCATCATATTATCATTTATGACATAATATTGATAATCATAATGACAGCACTAATGACCATAATAAGAGAGTAAAGAGGAGTATAGTTGCTTTTATCCAAGGCATTATCAAAAAGACATCATATATAAGTATTATTTCTCTCTCCAGTTTTACAGATAAAAAGATTAGGCTATTTTAAATTGAAACAACATACAAGGGTATAGTTTAAGGACATGTGTTTGAGTATAAAATTGGGTGGGATGTGGTGGTTAAGGAGAAAGGTCAACTTGATTCACTTTGTAATCTGCCTGGAAGATTGGTGAACACACTTCTCGGTCTATCCTGATGGATCTGGGAGTCACAGCTTTGAAGTCTATGCTGGTCCCTTGCCTGTTCCTCTGAGGCACTGTTCTACTTTGCTTCCTAGCTACTAGGAACTAATACACTTGTTCAAACACATCCTTCTGCCATGATGCTCCTGTTTTGAAGTCATAAAACCATTGACCAAATTCACCAAAATTTTAAGACAAATTAAGCCTTTCTTCCTTTAAACTGTGGGTATAAGATATTTTCCTAATCATGAGAAAGCTGTTTAATGCAGTTGTGGTAAGAGTAGAAAGGAGAGAGGGTTTTCTATACTCTTATGAGTAAGTTGAGAGTTGAGTACCATATTCACTGGACTCCTCAAAGTTCAGAGGCATGGTATTTTGTTAAACATAAGAAGGTCAAATTCACTATCTATAACATCTCCTTACTATCTGAAACTTTACTGGATGTACATATCAATTGATGTGTACCTTTGTTATACAAAGATGAGCATTTTCTGGTAAACCAGCTAGTGGTACAGCTAATGGTTACCTTAATTTTTTTCTGATATATTGTTAACTTAGATAATTTTATACCCTTGTATGTTATTTCAGTTGATGAACATCTGGAAGAGGTTAATGACATTCATTATATTGTAAAGAAGGCAGTAAGCTTAATATTACTTTTAAATATCACTCACTTTAAAATATAAAATAGAATCACTATTTGCAAAGATGTGTTAATATTTGAATACCAATAGAATGTTAAGTTATATATTTTACACAATTAGAAATCAAAAAGACATGCATAATATTGCAGCATGACAATCATGAATATTTGTAACATACCTAAATTTTCATTTTTACATAGTGTAACTTTTAATCAGTCATCTCTATCTAATACATAAGAAAATTTGCCTAATCTATTGTCTTTTAAAGGAATGTACATCATGTAGGTTTTTGTTCAAGGAACATGTTTGAATCTGAAAGAAAACTCTGTCACTATAAGGAATCCTCATTCCACACTTTAGAAAACCTGCACATCTGCAGGCTTGAATACATTCAATACAGTACAAAAACAATAGAAATCAATGGTCAAGGCCATATGAAAACCTTTGAACCAGACCATCTTTAAATCAAAAACCTTATGGTCTAGAAAACTTAATGCTTTGATGAATGGGCAAAGTAAATATATTACAATGATACAATTTAATGTTTATTGGTGTGCTTCCCATAAGGATATGGAAATCACTGGGGCATCCTCTCAATGAAGAACTGGATAATGTTTTCAGGTAGCTTCTTTCTTACCCATCAGTTGGAGTCTTGTCCAATAATTTTTCCCTACCTTAAGGGATTTTTGTTTAATTATCTTAACAATTTTTGATGACTTAAGAGAAAACTGAATTTAATATCATATTGATCATTTGGCAAACTGGCTGGAAGCATGCTTTTGAAATCTATAAACCAAATTAAATTATGAACAAATGATCAAAAAATGCAAAAGAAAAAAGGGAAAGAGAAATAATTGTTGAGCTCAAATAAAAAATAGCTGTTTACAGAATGAATAAGCAGACAAATAAAGAAGTCTGCAGCTTAACAGAGTGGACAAACAAACATCTTAGAAAATCAGAGTGCATACAAATATATTTTTTACCAAATTGAATTATAATGACTTATAATTTTAGAAGTTTATAATTGTAAATAGACTAGTCAGAATTATTTCTAAGTCAATTAGTAGAGATCTCTTATTAAGAAGAATTGGAAAGGAATAAAATCTTTCATAATTAATATATATTTTTATATTTTATTTTATCTTAAGAATATTGGTAACTTTTGTATCTCCTTTTTTTCATGTAACTTTTAGCTCAGTTATCTCCAAGTGCTCTACCACATACTCAGACCTTTGACTCTCATGTTTGGTTATAATCTCCTGGGCATTCTGCATCAATTCTTTCATTTAGTCCCAGGTTGGGGCTGTCCCTGATCCTTGCCTATCAGCTATAGAGCAGTCTCTGAGGCATCATTGTCATAGCATGGAGTGTCAGCTTCTTGAAAAGTGCAGTCACCTCCTTCTCCAGGTCTGGGCCCATGATATGAGTAGATAGCTTGCTGTAGTACCCAGGTAGTCTATTCAACATTCTTTGGAAAGACACAAATATGCTCTTGACCCCAAAGTAGCATTGGGCTTGGTCCCTTCCATTGTCCAGTATGAAGATCTTTCCAAACGACCCTTTCTAGTTTTTTTTTTCTTTTATCTGATTGAATTGTCTTTTTGATGATGGAGCCCCATCCATAGTAGGATTTAAAAAGTTAATAGTGTATATTACTAGTGAAGCCTGTTATGAGGTGTAAATTTTGTAGAGAAGGTGATTCCCCCTTTTGTGTTCACAGTTGGGTTTTGAGTATATGGTAAGCATGTGCAACAATTCCTTTACTGTGAAGGCTCAAGTCCTTGAGGTTTATAAGGAATTCCTTTGGTAAGGCAAATATGAAAAGTTGTATAAAACATTTGGAAGGCAGCACTTGTATAGGCTGGGCCATTGCCAGTCTTAAGTGCCTGAGGGCAGTTAAGGGTATTAAAGGCATCTAAACAATGTGGAATGACATGCCTAGCTGTTTCAGCAGTGTGGGCACAAGCAAAAATGAATCCTGAGAAAATGTCTACTGAAATGTAGATCAAGTGCAAAGAGTCAAACTCAGGAATCTGAGTGACGTCTATTTGCCAGAGACGATTGGGGTATAATCTTCAGGTATCAGCCCCTATAGAGGGTGAGGGGAAATGTGTTATTCATGAGGAACATTAACAATTTGTTGGGTGGGAAGATTGCTCAGCAGCATAAGCAACTGCCTGACAAGAACAAGGTCCCAAAGTTCAATCCCAAGTGCCACACAACACCCACACACACACACACACACACACACACACAAATTGTCAAGCCTCTTCTTGGGTTACACAGAACTTTTGGAATCAGGCAGAAACATTTTGGTGAAAGGTGGCATAGGAAACAGAAGGCTGTTGAATGGCATCTAAAAGAGTAACAGTGACAGTAGTTAGTAATATATCTATTGCAGCATATACCTCCATGTGAGGCCCTGGCAAGTGGGAATGAAAAAGTACATGATCAGCAAAACAGGGGATATGAGATGACTGAATAGCAAACTGCAGTGTGAAATAAGTGAAAAAGATCTTCCTGGTTAATGTGAATTGGCACCACAGTTTCAATGTGTTGCCTCACACTGCAAACATAAGTGTTATCTGAAAAAAGTTTAATTGGAATGGAAGACTGATGTTTTAAGGCCCATATAACAGCTTGAAATTCTGTCTTGTGTACAGAAGAAAAATCTGTACCCTATAGTCTGGAAGAGGAAACCCTAACATAATCTTTGCTGCCCAAGGAGGAGTCATCTGTGAGAAGAGAGACACCACTGGCTACGAGAACGGAGCATATTTTTGAAAGGAAGACAAAGGCTGTGAGGGAGGCAACTGAATTAATTTATCTAGAGGATAATGACAATCAATAACACAGGAGAAGTTAGCTAAGGCAGTTTGCCAAGAGGATGAGAACTGTCATAACCACTATTGCTGAACCAAACAAAAGGAAATAATAATATATTGCCCCTCATGTCCAAAAAGCTGGATAACATGCATCTGCCCACATGTGATCAATCCTGCCACAGTATCATAAAAGGGAGTAATGTTTTTATGTGTACTATTTGGTATATATAGCTCTTGTGGAGGACCCCTAGATTACCAAAGGACCCTAATGGGCATATATGAAATTGGGAACATAATTGAAAACCTTGATGAAGATGAATTGATTCTAGAGAGCTGAGTATTAGGGAGAGCCAGATTAACTTTATCCAAGGTAATTATAACCTCTGGTATAAGAACTCTTGGAAAGGTAGGGGTCTATTTCCCTTTGAGAATGTGAAAAAAAGGGCTAAGTCATGAGTTGTTAATGTTAAGCGCTGGGCAGAGCCAATTAATTACCAAATACAGTCTGAAAATCAGTTACTTTTGCAAGACGATTAACCTGGATCTTAACAATTTGGGGCACAATATGTCTTTGTTAGATAAGGTGACCCAAATATGAAAAAGGTGCCATGGTTTGCACCTTTTTTGGACCACTACTAGGCCTGCATTGTAAAGAGCATTATCTAGTTGAATAAATACTTGGTGTAAGGTAGATGAGGATTCATGTGATAAAAAGAAATCATCCATGTGATAGATAAGCAGAAAGATGAGCCTGACAGACTGACAAAATAGCTGCGCCACAAACTCTTGACATAAGGTTGGATTATTTCTCACTCTTTGTTGCAGACAATACCATTGGAAGTGACAAATAGGGGCATGATGATTAACAGAGGGTAAACTACGGCAAAACGTTTTTTTTATTTTGATGATGAAGGGGGAGTTTTAAAACAGTCTTTTAAGTTAATCACCATGAGGGAAAAATGGAAAGGAACAGCTACAGGACTGGGCAATCCTGGTTGAAGCACTCCCATAGGTTCCGTAATGTGATTAACAGCCCACTGATCCTGTAGTAATCTCCAACATCCTAACTTCTTTTTTAGTACAAAAATTGGGGCATTCTACGGGGTATTGGAGGATTCTAGATACCTCATCATCATCTCTTCATTAATCAGTGTATGAACTATTGTAATCTTCTCCTTAGTGAGGGGCCATTGGTCAACTCAAACAGGGTCATTGGACATCCAAGACATTGGATGCCATCTATGGGGTTGGAGAAGAGATCAGGACTCCTCCTAAAAATGTGAAGGTGAACAGCCTATATCAAAATAGTCTTTTTAGGAATAACTGGAAGGAGCTCTGTCCTTCCTTGATTATTTTTATCAAGTTCTGGAGTGAAAAGGAAACCTTGATGCAACATCTGATGAGTCACAAAAGAATGAGGACTACGTAAAAGTGCCCCCATTTTCTGTAATACATCACAACTCCATAGATTGACTGGCATATGGGGGAGGACATACGGTGGAAATGTCCAGAATGGTCTTCTCATCCCTTCAAGTTAACAACTTGGCACTTCTATTAGGGGGAGAAACTCTGCCCAACATCCAGAGGTCATGCTGTAGGCCAACAGTGTTGGGCAATAACCAAAACCTCCACATCTGTGTCTAAAAGTCCTTTGAATGTTTTTCCTTCAATAATCAATTCCATCTTGGGACAATCTTGTTGAATCTGTTAAATGCAATACATATCAGAGAACCCAAACACCCTTGGGTCCCCTTTCTTTATAGATTTTTCCAATTTCTGTCAAGGAAAGAATTATCCATTGAGCTATATGCCCAATTTCTATCACTCCATAGTTAATTTGGTTGAAAATTACTAAAACCAGAAAGTTCTTGTGGGCTTTATTATGAGAAGCTGGAAGCCCACATGAAAGGCTATGCATGAAGCACACTTGGGTCCTGCCTATACACCAGCATCCTGCCAGAGCATGGTGTCACCCCATGATGACTTCTTTCTATGCATCCTCACTTTCATGTCTTAGTAACTGTATGTATTAAACATATTGGAAAAAGAGCAAAGGAAAGAGGTATGGCTAAGTTTGCATTCAATGGCCTATCATAGATTCTAATTCAAATGTTGAACAATTTAATGATGTTCAACATTTAACCCTGTGCCACTGAGGCAGACTTTACCAGATGGGACAATGATAATAGAAACATGTACTTCACAGGACTATCTTCCTGGATAATGAAAAAAGCAATAAACAAAGAAGCAAACAAATAAGACAAATAATGGAGTTGGGACAAATAAAATGAGATGAATAAACAGGACACTGTGACAGACTAGCATAATTTTAGGTCTAGGATAGCTTTTCTTAGAAGAAGTTACACCTGAGCTATAGAGAATGAAAAAAAAAAAACAACAAAAAAACCACCCAATCATCTAGAAACACAGAAGAATAGTGCTCTAAACCAGGGATTTTTGACGTTAGCACCATTGATATTGGGGCTACCTAATTCCTTGTTTAGGAGAGGTCATTTTCTCCACTACAGGGTGTTTCGCATCATCCTTGCACCCAACGGTAAAAGCCAAAATCGGTTTCTAGACACATCCCACAGGAGATAAGCTCCGCCTCCCCTCAGAATTGCTCTTCTAAATATAGGAAAGGAAGCATCAAAGTACTGAATAGGATGAGATGCTATTGAGGCAGTGTAATGGCTGATACATTGTGTCAATCTGAGAAGTTTAGAATCTTAACTAAGTGGCTCAACATGGGGCCAGGGCCCTTACTTTGTAAACAAACTCAGCCTGTGCAAGAGGAGGGCATGGAGATGGCACGGCTATAAAGAGCCCACCCTAGGTCAGGTACCCTGTATACAATATAAAGGAGGAAAAGAGGATTGCTCCCCTACCCTTTTGCTCTTGCTGCTTTTGTTGTCTTCTGCCACCTTGAGCTGTTGCCCTTGTGCTATGCCACCCTGCCTTGGAGCAGCTATAGACCAAAACTTCGACAAACTGTGAGCGAAATAAACTCTTCCTTCTTTAATGTTGAGCATTGGGTATTTTGTTACAGTAGCAAAAGAAAAATGACTAAGACAGGTAGTAAGAGGAGATCACTCAAGTGTTAGTAGGCCCTGGCATAAAGTTTGGATTTTATCTTGTATAAATTGTGAGTTATTCCCATAACTGGTGATGTCCCCACAGCCAGATGACAACATTAAAGCAGGGGTGGACCCCACTGGAACCACAGGCCGTGCAGGAACCAGGCTAACTTTACTTGAAATGAACAATTCATGTACAGCTTGGTGGTTCTCACGGCTGCAACACCCTTGCTCTGCACACCTCCACTGAGGCATGGAGCACTGCTGCCACCCCAAAGAGCACTGACAGGAATCAAACTCAGGACCTTGTGCTTGCCAGGCAGGCAAGAAAGTTGAGTTCCCATCAGGAAAGCTTCTCCACAAGGCTGACCAGTGCACTGTCTTTGCCTCAGGAGCCAGGAAGTCATGCTCAAGATGAGGATCAGAGCTCCCCCCAAATGAACCATAGCCATTCTCAGCGACAAAGGGGTCCGGAGCTCCTTTTCTGACATGAACAGCCAAGTTAATCAGGAAAGCCAGCATGACAAGTTCACCCAGGGGAACAGGAGAATCAATGGCTTCCAACAGCTTCTCCAAACAGCATCTCTAGCAGCATCTCAACAGTTTCTCCCATTCTACCTTTTATGCTGCTGGCAACAATCCTCACTCAGGTGGGCCTTCCACACCCTACACCATGCTAGTGCAGTTCCTCTGGGTGTAAGATGTTGACCACCAGTTAGCTAGCCACTACAGAGATGGACTGATGGAAGGTGTAAATTTGGACCACATGACTACCACCTTTCACAGGGATGCAGATGTCAATACCAGCAAACTGATCCTCACCCAGAAGCAGAACAGACTCCAGTAACGTGTACTGCAGCATGCGAAGCTCCATCTTCTCCAGGGGACACCCATTCACGTTGATGAGCCATTGTTCCATTTGCAGTGTGCCACGGCTGTGGCTTCTTATAGCCAGAGACTTGCACCAACTGCAGCTGGTCCTTGGACTGCATGTTTGCTAGTATAGATTAGAGCTCTTCGTTGCATTGTGCCATAATAAGAAGAGGGTGTTTGATTTTTCTAAACCACTGCTGGTGCTCAGAAGCAACCAGGACAATGATGACCTAGACTCCTTCTGAAAATGAGAATATCCAGGTCAGCATGGGAGGGTCAGAAGTACGAAGCAGGAGCACAAGGTGTAGAGATGGTGCTGTGTGATTGGGGCAGCAGGTGGAAGATCCCAGAGGATGCAGGAGGACAAGTTCACCCCTTTCCTACCAGAATCACCCCAGCCCCCGTCACCACTGTTAGGTCAGGTAACAGCTGGCACGGTGGATGTTGGCACTAGATGCTGGGTCTTGCCCCTCCACAACTGTCTTCATCTTCCCACTTACTCTCTAAAGTAGATCCTCAGCCAGGTAGGATGGTGCACACCTATAATCTCAGCACTCTCAGGAGGCAGAGACAGGAGGACTGCTGTAAATTCTAGGCCAGCCAGAGTTACATTGGGCCATCAAAGCCATCTATGCTACATGGTAGGACCCTGTCTCAAAGAACCAAAAATGAATAAAGTGAGTAATCTTCTTAAAAAAATAAATTGTGAGTTATTGAACAATTTTAAGTTGGGGAGAGACGTGTTTATACTGTAACAGTCAGCTTTCAGGCAGGTATAGTGGTGCATACCTATAATCTCAGGAGGCAGGAGGATAGCCAATTTGAGACAAGCTTGAACAATTTAACAAAATACCATCTCCAAGATTCACCTGGAGGGTGAATGAGATCTCAGGATCAGGCACAAAGACATACCATCATGTCGTATTGAAAAGGAAAAAAGGCCAGCAGATTGAGAAGGAGCAGGCAGTGTAGGAGGAACAGCCAATGAGAGGATAATTCCATATTGAGAACTTCCTCAAGCAAGAAGCGGTTGATCCTGACTAGATTTTTCTGGTAGCTCATCACCAAGTCACAGGCTGATTGCTCTTCTTGCCTCACTATAATTTCCTCTCTAAGCCTTGGTATCTTACTCTAAACTAATCATGCTGTTCAAGAACACCGAAAGACTTCTCTTTTCAGCACTGCACTGGCCGTGTTCACTTCTGTCTGTTGGACTTTTCTCTTTCAACTGTTAGATTTCTTTCTCAGTGTCTTCAAATACATCAGCTATGAATCTTTGAAGCTGAAGCTCAAATGTGATCTTCCACAGAGCCCTTGGCCCACATAGATGTTTCTATTCTAAAAAAAAAAAAAAGTCAGTAAAACTGCCAACCTTTTCATTCCATCCACTAAATATGTATTTTTTTTTACACATCGGCACCAGGAACCACACTATGACTTAAAACTACAACAAAAGTACTACGGTCACTGCTTTCTATAGTTTAGTATGAAATTAGTCTGTTCAATTCTCTTCAAAATACATTCAGGAAGAAAGGACTTTGTTTAGTACCTAATCCTAAATCAGTCTTTGAACCATTATTTCTCTGTGCTCTTTATTTTAGCCTGCCCCACACAGTTTGGCCATGACTTGCCACACCTTTGGCTGCTGATTAACTCACGAAAGTATTGGATCACACCTCCTTGGGACAGCAGAATGTTGCTACTCCTACCAGTCAGCAGTGTTAGGGTGAACATAGCCACAGGACGTACATTTCCCAAAGTCTGAGTTGAAAAAATATTCAAAATAAGATGAAGAGGATTTACATGTGCTCCTGGGGTGTACTTCGGGGCAGTCTTTGGTATTTCAAGCCTACTCCCTTTTAGGATCTCTTTGCCAATATAGAAACCATCTCCCATCCCATTTTAAATCAATTTGCATCAGATGCAACCTCTTCATCCCTAAATTAGGACCTATTACAATGCTATCGTTTAAAGGTCAGTACTTAGGTATACTCAGATCTAGAAGAAATTTTGAAATTATGATTTAAAAGTATACAGTCAGGATTTAATCAAATTTTTGAGGTTATCATAGAGGGTATCTGTAATCTTTTTTTTTAGTATTAAAAAAATCTTTATGTATGTATTTGGTACAGGGTCTTGCTACACAGCTCAGACTCATAATGATCCTCCTGTCTCAGTCTCCCCAGGGCTGGGATTATAGGTGTGCGCTACCATGCCTGGCTTCAATGGTCGGCTCCACACAGCGTGTGGTACCTGGGATCAAGCCCTGGTCCTTGTGTTTGTCAGATAGGTGTTTAGGCCACCAAGCTGTTTCTCCAGCTCTGTAATCTTTAAATAAGGAGGGGAAATAGTGAAAGCCTCTGTTAGCCAAAGTTTATATTCCTCCTCAAGAGTGAAAATGGCCCAGTTCTGCCAATAAAAAAAAAAAAGTGAAAATGGCAGTCGCTTTGCCAGTTACACTTAGAGAAATGTAGTCTAAAATAACTTTTATAATAAAAATAAGTCCAAAAAAAAAAAAAA
>NDGN011325464.1:0-13448 GCA_002564285.1 Tympanoctomys barrerae
CTTCCTTCCTTCCTTCCTTCCTTCCTTCCTTCCTTCCTTCCTTCCTTCCTTCCTTCCCTATCTCTTCTGACCTCACCAGTCTTTAAATCCCCTGTGGGGCAAGGTGCTTAGAATCAGGATCATCAAATACTCCATACTATTCTGTTTATCTTCTTAAAACCCTGAATTTGCTCAAATCCCATTCTACAAGTTGCCGCTGATCTTTCAAAGTCTCATCTTCAGGATAAAATTTCTTGGTCAATAGCGATGAAGTCCCGGCCTCATTGGGAAGGCACAAGCAGTACACCTGAGCCTGGCCTTCAGTGCCCCTCACTCCCTGCAGCCTCCCAGAGCACCCTTATGTCTGGCCCAGCTTGCTTGTCCCGATGGATGTCTCCCTAGATCCAGCGTAGATGTCTGGCTCTCACTGCCCCTGTACACACTTGGGGAATGTCCGCCTCCCCACCTTCTCAGATAGCTCTCCTGATCTCAGATGGCTTCCAAGCTTATTGATCCATTCTTTACTTGCACAACAAATGCTTGGTGGCAATGTACCATGGGCCAGCCATGTGGTCTCCTGGCTGCATCTTGAGCATTACTCATCCTCTCCATTCTTCAGGACTTGTTTCTTCCATCGAAACTTCCTTACCTGTGCAGGATCGGCAGGACCTCTCCTCTCTGGTCTCACAGCATTCTGTTTTCCACTCCAGAGCTCAGCACGGTGTTTTGGACTCAGTCAAAACCCTCATACAAGATCAGGCTTTGTCGACTACACCCTCTGTAGCCTTGAGAAAGTCAGTTTACATTGATCAGTTTCTCTATAAAATAGAGAACTAGTTATTTCTTCAGGTCACTTGTGAAATTTAAATGAGATAATACAAGCCAAGGCTTTCTATTTACATGAGGAATTACTATTTCATTTCTATGCCAATATTTAAATAACATACTTTCTCAATTTTGTTGATTAAATACTTGGAAATTCTCTTTGATGAAATCTGTTGACTATTAAAGAGGCTTTTGCCAAAAGTAGATATAGTAAATGTATTCTTTCTGGGTAGAAGACTCACAGGATTGTGGTGAGATTGTCGCTGTGGATAGAAAGTGAATCTCACTGATAGATAGTCTTGTTTGGACTCATTCTGTGGACAAAAGAACATTCCAAAGACTATTCTTGCAGTGTGTTTTCATGGAGAACTAAAGTAGAAAGAACTACGGATTTATGGCTGAAAGTGTTAGAAATTTCTCCAGTAACAACTTGTATTCATCAGCTAGTTGCGATCAGCCACTTTCAGAAATGAGCAAGAGCATTTACTTAACCCTCTGGGGGCCACAGGGCCCTGAGGAGGGAGCAGCAGCGGCTTCCAGGAGCAGCATGGGAGGAAAGAGCCTCTGAGAGCTATCGCTTCCCAGTGGAACTCTGAGAGGAATTAAGTAGGTTAAACCTTAGAACATGCGTAGCCTGTCTGAGTTGAAATCTGACCAAGAATCCTTAAACCGTCCCTTAGCGCAATTAGGCTTTGCTTTAGAGCTCGTCCGAAAGGGAGACTGTCCTGAACAAAGGTGCTCTGAATAGGAAGCCCTGAGCAGGGCACCTCCTGAGCCAGCAACCCGATCTGCGCTGTACCTCGAGGGCCTCAGAAACCTGTTCCACGCTGACCGAGTGGAACTCAGGCGGTTATGGGATGCCAGGACATCTATTCTGTGAGATAAAAAAACATAGTTTTTGTAACTGTGTGGTTAACAGTGAGAAGAAAACAAATACCTAATTCCAATTCCCTATACTAATTATGAAATTCCTATGTCTAGTTTGTAAAACAGCAGCAATAATACATCTATAAAAGCTGAAGATGTGTGCCTGCTTTTTTGCACTTCCAGCAAATAATCTCCAATTCTCTCTCCCACATGGGAGGATCCATTTCCAGGGACAAGGGGGGCTGGGGGTGGAGTGTTCTCGGAGAGGGAGGGAGAGGACAGCTGGCGTGAGACTCAGACTGGGAACAAGGTCACAGTGTTCATCTCTGGAGACTCACAGAAGAATGGAGAATTGGCTCTTTCATCTGCAGCTTCTGCTCTGCTTTTTGCTGCCCCTGAGGCTCTGCTGTCCCCAAGTGGCCATCTGGACCTCACAGTAGGTAGCGTGGAGACGTAAGCGTGTAGGTAAAAGTTCTCCGAGGCTTCCTGTTTACAAGGCTCCAGCACAGATTCTTTCTACTCTCATTTATGAAACAGCCCCAGCGTGGTGGTAAAATAGACAAGTGAGAAGCTGTCAGAGTGGTAGCCAGGCCTGAGTTCAAAGCCTGGCCCTGGCAGTGAGGTGGCAACAGGCTCTGGACTGTAATTCTCTGGACGCGGGGCCGTTCAGCTTATCTTCTTCCTTTCGGTGGACCCAACCACTTTCCAGCTTTAACTTAACTTGTGGTTTTCCAGTTTTGATTTAACTTGTAGTTAGAGATACATATTTTTGTATTCAACATATCTGAGCTCACACTCTGGTTAGGTTATTTGCAATCTGGGTGACCCTGGGTAAATACCTTAACTGCTTACAGGCTCAACTTTCAAATATATAAGGTGAAAATTAAAATACCAGTCAGAAAAATACCTTCAGCATTTTACACGTGTTTATCCCATGAGAGGCTGAAATTGTTAATAATCTGTGTGTGATTTGTGGGCAAAAGTAAATCTGAGTTTTTGTACATTTTCAACCTAAAGAAAGAGGTCTTTTTGGCTTCCCCACACCTCTGAAGTTGCTGGCAGCCAGATATGATGGTTCATGCCTGTAATTACAGCACACTGGAGGCAGATGCAGGAGGATCATTGTGAGTTTGAAGTTTGGTACCAGCCTGGGCTACATAGTGAGTTCAAAGCCAGACTGCACTACAAAGTGAAAGATCGTGTCTCAAAAACAAAACAACCAGTTGCTGACAGGAGTAAAACAAAATGCCTTTTGGTGGCCATATAAAAATTTTTTCTTACAAACTCAATGAAACATGTTAACAGAATCTCCCACAATCTGCTTATTGTAATTGTCTGATAATCTACATAACAATAGATGTGCATTCATTATTCAGTTTGAAGAATAGAAGTCATTGTGGCTTCAGAAGAAGAAAACATTGTGGAGGCTTCATGATATTTGACGGAATATGTTCGATGCAACCGAGTGCTCACTTTGGGGACACATATACTAGATGTAACCAAAAGACAGGGTGAACATTGAAATTAAAGACAAAAACATTATTACAGAGAAATAAACATTGCCAAGAATCTTCTCCAAAATACTCCCCCTCTTCTCACACTTATTCAGTCATTCTTGCCACTTTCTGAAGTACTTCTGGAAGTCCTCTTCTGTTTTGTTGTTTTTTTTCCTTGTATTTTAGGGAAGGGTCTACAGGGTGTTCAGGGTCTCACTACTAGATCGAACTCCTAGTGATTCTCCTGTTTACAGCCTCCCAARAGCTGGGATTACAAGCACCCACCACCACGCCCAGTTCAATGACCATCTCAGCAGCCTGGGGACGAGGCTGGCACTGCAGGCCCGAGGAACCCCCTGTCCCTGCGCCGGCTTGCAGGTGCTTTAATCCACTGAGCTATTTGACTGACCCTTTCTGTCTTCTCAAGGCACCTAGACACCCTGAATTGAACCAGAAGCTTTATGGCAATTTCTGTCAAATAAAACGTTACAGTATATTTTTGTCTCAGTTACTCTTCTGTCATTGCTGGGACAAAATACCTGACACACTAATTGAAGGTGCATTTAGCCCACAGCCAGTGGAGACTTCAGTCCATACTCAACTGGCTCCAAGGCAGAGCAGCACAAGGCAGAGGGAAGCCATGCATGGTGTGGCAAAGAACAGAGCACAAAGGGAGTGGCAGCAGCTCAGGCAGCTAGCCAGCCTCTCTCCCCTCCTCCATTGTAATACAAATTACCTGCCCTGGGCAGGTGCAGCATCCACACCCACAAAAATCAATCACAAACTTAGAAGCTTAGTCTTGACTGCATGACACTTTGGGGGGACAACTAGACACAAGCCATAACAATCTTCATCCACCTTATTTGCCAGATCTGGAACTCTGTGACTTCTAGATCTTCCCTAAAGTCAAAATGACCATCAGAAATAGATATTTTGAATCAACTCAGGACACCAAGGCAGCTGTGATAGTTCAACTAAAAACACACAAGGGAACTCCAAAGCTGCTGCAGAATGTGACAAGAATGATGGGATAAATATGTCTGAGAGTGTGTTTGGAGGGGGATTTGTGGCAACTTAGTATTGACTATAGTGATTTTTTAACACTGAAACATTCACAGCAGGTTTTGAGCATACTTCACACTTACCAATAAATTTAAACACAGCCTTCTCTGAGTGAGAGAATTGTTTATGGTCATAGTTTTTCCTTTTGTAGAGTGTATCAGTCTAGTGTTTCAGCCCTGATGGCTTTCTCCTGGGGAAGACCATCTGCCAAGAAGTGGGCTATAGAAACCTAATCTGGAGCAGACGACTTCATCTCTTAAACAGAGAAGAAGCAGAAGGGGACAGAGAACAAAGGCAAAATTACAGCACCATGGAAAGGCTTGTTGTGACCAGAGCTGACAATGAGCTAATAAAAGTGATTTCAAAGTCAATACCATTGTCACCCTTTGCTAGACTTCCTGAAGTATGTGGCCCCACTGGCTGAATAAGCAGTATCAGCTCTTCAGTTGCGGGTTCAATGTTCAAGAAAATTTCAGGAGAAACTTAGACAAGAGAATTAGAATCTAGCCCCTGGCCTGGTGCTTTGCATCTGTGTGAGACTGAGCAGGAGCCTTATTTGTCTGGCCTTGAAGTGGATGGGGCAGACCTGTGTCATTTTTCACAGCTGACACCATGGACTACCACAATCATCGGGTGTCCACGTGGCCCCTGCCCTCCTGGTGGTCAGTCA
Source organism: Tympanoctomys barrerae (assembly GCA_002564285.1). Classification (NCBI taxonomy): domain Eukaryota; kingdom Metazoa; phylum Chordata; class Mammalia; order Rodentia; family Octodontidae; genus Tympanoctomys; species Tympanoctomys barrerae. The sequence goes on from NDGN011325464.1 coordinate 4,900, forward strand.
CACTGGTCGGGAGCTAGTCACAAACAGACTGTACAAGAGCAGCTAATAATAGAGCAGATTTTTTTGTTAAAAAAAAAAAAAAAGCTAAATAAACGGGTTGAACGCAGGTGGCTTTGAGGACCCTGTGCCTCACCTTCTAAGGAAGGCTGTTCAGGGCTCAGTGCTGTTGGATTAAAGACACTCATCACTGCCTCTTCCCTTTTCATCTTGGCTCACTGGGGCAGAACCTACGGACACACTGAGGCTCCAAGGGGAGGCGCACGTGTGAAGAATACCAGAGTTTCAATGCACACCAAACTACAAAGCTTTTTACATAAAAAATTTTCCATTCCTAAAAAAGAAACACCATTTAAAGCTTTTTTTTTTTTTTAAAGTCCCAAGTGGTAAATTTCCATGATTTATTTCATCAACTTGAAAATTCATCTGGTAACAAATGAATAATAAAAACTTTAATTCTATAAGAACAGAAGAAAATTGGCCTTTTTAGAGAAAGAGCTCTATCAACTCAAATAGGAATTGTCACATGTAATTTTATCAAAATTCCCTTGTATTACATGAATGCCTTATTTTAGAATGGCAATTTAAGACACACCAGAGAGACTGAAATCCACAGGACTATCAGTGATTATACAATGTGGAAAACTGTGGGCCTGCCTCTTCTTTTTGTCTGTGGGTTTTGTCTGAGGACTGCTGAGGAGAAGATCTAGAAGCTGAGTCTTAGTCATCCTGGCATGAAGCACATGGAACCTGGAAAGACTGCTTGCCCTGGTAATGCATATGCTTTTATTAATATTTTCCACAGGAAAGATTACAGTTGGCTGCATAGAACAGAAAATCCAATGTGATACCAGCTCAGGCAAGATTTTGTTTACTGTCAAAAACCCAACAAAACAAACCAAAGAAACAAAAACGAGGCTGGAAGGAAGCAATCTGTGTACCAGAAAGCCAAGCCTGCATGAAGTTGTAGGAGAAGTGAACCTTGACTTGCTAACCTAAATTCCATGCATGTGTCTTCTATCTCAGGATTAGCTCACAGCCAGTGGTGGTTGCTGGGTCCTGGCCTTCTTATCTGAGCTCAGGACTAAACGAGGACTAAAGATCCTCCCCAGTGGAAGTCCATACAGCAAAACTCCTCCCACCCCACTGGAGAGAGCTCTCTGGCTTACCCACACCAACTTGGGAGAGTGGCTGGGTGCTGAGTGTCGAACCCAGAAGCACACAAGGCTGTGGCCTCCAGCAACTCGGCAGAAAGGGTTCTTCCCAGTGGCTGATCAAGGTAGCTCTAAAAGGGTGACAGCCTGATGGGTAAGAGAACCATTCCTCAGGAGCCCACTGTCCTCACCAGCCTCTGGCTAAGTGTCTGCCTCTTCTCAGATTGTCTGCCCCTCTTCGGGAACCTGGAAAGAGAAATGCCCCTGCTCTGTGGAGCAGCCCCAGCTAGCGACCATGGAAGCCACTCCTGTCAGTGCGAGCAGGGTAGAGCTCGGTGACTCTGAGGAATGAATTATCAAGCAGGAGAGACACCAGGCAATCCCTTGCTGCCCCAGGGACATGGTCCTGTGATACTGGAGACTGCTGAGGAGCAGCCAGAGCTGGGCTGTGGCAGGACCTAGGGCTTCTCCCTGCTGGAAGATCATAGTTGAATTTCACCAGCAACAGAAGTCCCTCTCCTAATTTCTTCCCCAACCTTCCTTCCTGTTCTCCTTCTCTTTATCACTCTCTCAGAAATGTAGTTTCCTGACCTCTGACTCTCCTTTGCTACTCCTCTCCCCTGTCAGCTGGCTTCTGCCAGCTGCTTCTTGGAACTCCTCTCCTGAGTGCACAGCCCTCCCAGGCCATCACATCCGGGGACTTACACCAGGCTGGCCTACCCTTTCTTTTCTTGCTACATCCTTGCGTTGTGTCCACACCTTGTCTTTTCCATGGCATGTATCAGGTTTTCTCCTCCCTAACTTTTCAAATCAGTCCTGGTTTGTCTTTTGCTTCTTCTGTTCCTCAAATATTAATGTTGAATAGCATAGTACTGTTCACCGCTCACCTTCCTTCTTTTACCACAAGATTTCTGGTAATTTTCTTTACTTTAATCCTTTCTTTTTAGTTTCAGATGCATGCACCCCAGTCTCATTCAGCCTTACTCCTAATGCATTGTTAAATGACCCACCACACGTCCAAGTGTCTAACTGTGCTGTGTAGTCTGGGTGTCATCTTTCTACTGCCCCTCTCTCTGTTCCATTTCTTCTTGGTGAAGGATACATCGATAGCCTCTACACTCAGCCACCCAACCCACCCCCGACTCCCTAAATGCCTTACAAGTGACTGCCACTCTCCAGCCAAAGCACACTTGTGATGACATCACTGACCTATTCACCAATGCTCATTTCTTTTTTTTTTTTTTTTTTTCTACTGGGGATTGAACTCGGGACCTTGCACTTGCCAGGCAGGTGCTTAAGCCACTGAGCTATCTCCCCAGCCCCAATACTGATTTCTTGTCTTTGGCTTGTGGTTCGACAGGCTTGGCTACTCTTCTACTTTCTCTTTCTCCAGTCCTCTCCCAAACAATTTCAGCTAGGAGTGTTTTGCTCTAGCTCCCAAATTTCATTTGCACAAGTTCTTCCCAGTGTTTGAAGTCTAGGTAAAATGTTTTACAAAACCTCCCTTCAGCTTCAATCCTAAGTTCCAAGACCTGTCCTCTTGGACAGTCTTTCAGTCCCTACCTACATTATCTCTTGAGTGAGACTGTAGTTTCTAGAAAGAAAGAAATTGTGCCTGAATCGCTCTCTTCACCTCCTTCCCTCCTTCCCTTCTTCTCTCTCTTTCTGTTCTTTCTTCCTTTATTCTTTCTTCTTTCCTCTCTCTTTCTTTCTTTTCATTTATAGCTCTGTACATAGTGTATCTTAACCTGGTTGCTGTTCAGTAAATATTTACTAAATGAATGAACAAAAGAAAATCAAGACCATGACTAGACAAGTTCACCTCCTGAGTAACTACTTTCCTTCTCCATGACTGACACTTCCTGCCTTCTCCAATAATATGGCAGATGTTATTGATGAAGTAATAAGAAAGTTTCATGCTTTGTGATGCAGACTAGAGCTCACACAACTTTTGTGGAAGCAACTGCAACCAAGAGGAGAGAACCAGTGAAATGTTTCATATTTGTTCTGACCATCCCTGTGCCCAAGTAAAGTCATGGCCACCTGAAAAAATCAAGGAGCTATTCAAATGAGGAAGCGATATTCTGTTTTTAAACTGATAAAGAAGCCTTCACAGGGAAAATAAGATGCAGCAACTCCCATTTTACAATCACTTCTTAACTACCACACCTATGTTTTATTAATTATTGGAAAATGTTATTTTGATTTAGAAGCCCAAATCTCCAAATTTGATGTGTCCAGAAACCAAGAAAATAGACTTTTGCCTCAGCCATGCACGAGAAAACTGCAGCATATACTGCTTTAAACCAAGAATGATTCTACTATTTGAGATTGGAAGCTCAAACTTGAAAAGGACCATTTATCTTCTGATACACTATGACCCTCAAGCAAGGTGTTGGGTTATAAATGAAAAATGCTGGGATTCATCAATGGAAATACTGCCCGAGTAGGTAGAGATATTCCTCTTCTGACAGTGTGTATAGCTCAGCTCTCATCTGGCCCAAGGCTCTTTTATGTTTCTTGGTATAATGGTCCAGGGCTCAGAAAACCCTGGTTCAGTGTGCAGCTTTTACTCTCTGTGGCATCTGGCCTTTCTCACTCCCCCTCATGTACCCTGGCAATGCCTCGTTGGATGCCCCAGCACCTACAGCCTTTGTGCAGCTCTGGAGCTACCAAGAACCATCTGAGCGTTCTACCAACATAACTGTCAACACAGCTCCTTTTGAGTGGCTGGGGGAAAGGCTGTAGGCCAACTCCTTACCCTCCATAGGTGTCCCCTTTCATGTAAGCCAACCCAGAAACACACAGGGGCTATACACAGACTTCATGCTTGCTTTGCAAACATAGCTTCAAGAGAAGCCTGTCTTGCCAAATGGGGGACCCCCAAGAGGTCTGCAAGCTGACACTGCCACCTAGGCTTTCATTCTCTTGTCCCCAGCTCAAACCCAATAATCCCAGGACAGCAGAAAATACTGGTCCAGCACTCTTTACTCCCAAGACATCAGCCACTATTCCCAAGAGCTACACAGTTCTGGATAACAAAGTAGGGAGAGAGACCTGGATAATTTAACCTAGAGAAAGTTGAGAAAGGAGGAATATAAACTATTTTTCGTTATACAAACACAGGGGTTGTAGCAAGTTAGCATTGTAGGAAAAATCCAGAAGACTTGGATTACTTCAGCTCTGCTACTAATCAAGTATACTTTAGACAATATTTTAACTTTCAGAGCCTTAGTTTTTCCATGTACTCACGGTAAAAATAAGTCCTCTCTCCAGTGTTTGCTGTGAGGATTAGGTGAGTGACTGGGTGAGGGGTCTCCTATAGAAGATGCCCCCAAATCACAGCAACATTGACAGCTGTCACAGAAGTGAAGATGACAATAGGGGAGGTGCTGCCCAGCTATTACCACCATGAATGAGAATTAAGAAGAAACTGACAAACTCTGATTTGAGATTTAAGCTGAATGCAAGAAATAATTCCTCAGAGTGATGACTGACAAGTCCTGGGGATGTCTGGGATTTTCCTGTCATAGTTGCTAAATTAGGAGTCCCTTTGTCTTTATTTAGCAATGGCTCTTGTACAACTATGCCTGCAGGAGATAAGATGGGTTGGTAGACTTTCAAAGGTGCTTTTCTGCACTATTATAAAAGAGTGACCTTATAGTTGTTCTCTCTCTATCTCTCTCTGTCTCTCTGTCTCTGTCTCTGTCTGTCTGTCTGTCTGTCTGTCTGTCTGTCTCTCTCTCTCTCTCTGTCTGTCTCTATCTCTCTATGGGCCTTGCACTTGGCAGGCAGGCACTATGCAACTGAGCTGTACCCCCAGTTCTGTAGTCATTCTCTTGATGGTTAAACAAACACGTGATATTCAGTAAAGTGGCCATGATCCTGTGGTCAGACTCTGGGAACCCAAACTTTGAGAAATCACACTCAGAATCTCAGAATTTCTCACTTCCCTTTTGTGTTTAGGCTAGAAATCAGCTTGACCCCTAGTAGTAACCATGAAAGGATATTTTACATAAAAACTCACCTCCATGTGAATAGAACTATTTGAAAGAGGTTCTGTGAGTAGGCACACATCCCCATGTCGTGTATTTTTTGAGATTACTTTGGAGTTTTTGCCTGAGCCCAAAATGTCCAGCCTGTGTATGTCCCAGAGAGCTGTGCATGCCAATGTATTTAAGGATCTTGAACATCTGGAGCATAGAGAGAGACCTCCAGATGTGGGGAGAAAAAGGCATCAGTGATCTTTCCCTCCAAGTTCTTAAGGAGGAGCGCACCTCATGCCTTTGAATACACATGAAAGCCCTGGTCTGGAAACAGACAAATGCCCACCAAAGCACTGTGCTTGTTTTTAGAGGTAGGAGAATAGTTCTAAAGTAACCTCTATAAACAAGGGAAAAGCAACTTGAAGGCCTACCCCACCTTCTGGAGGCCCTGAGCTAAACTTGGTTTGTATTGTGTGGGGACACAGGAGAACAAAATCCTTGATGATTCTGACTTAAGTAAAGATGATTGCACCTTGCTACGGGGTTCAAAAATGTAAAGACACCATGAGGATAGAAGCTTATCTGAGTCATTTAGGAGAACAGCTATGCCACGCTTCCCAAAATGGATTACGACATCATGACGACTCAGGAATAGGAAGCTTCAGCGGTCCTGCCCTGGGTGGGGCGAGCTGGAGCACAGAATGCTTCTACTCTGTGGAGGAACTGCCTTTGGAAGTTTCAAGACCTATTTGTTAGTTTTGAATTTTGTATTTGTTCATAAGTGCTTGGAGAGATGCCTAAAATTGCAAAGATATTTAGTAATAACTTTGACTAGTTCATTATTTTATGTTCAAGATAATTTATTATTGATGCTATAGTTCAGTATGAAAGAGAAAGTTAAAAAAAAAAAAAAGAAGATAAAGAGAAAGACACATTGATATTCTTCCAGAAATGGCTACTCTCGCCTTTACCTATATTTCTTGACTTGGGGGTGTTTTAGTTATACACATATTAATTCATAAGTAAGAGTATATTATAGATACTTTATATTTTTGTAAACTTAATTTTGTATCCGGGTGATTTTTATCACACCCTCAGATATTCCTTACTCATTTAAACGGCAATATGATCTTCTCTCAGAGGAATAAATTATAAACTTTATTTAACCTTTTCTACACTGGTGGGCATTTAACTTCTATTTTTCACTATCGTTAAAAACAGATTAAAAGTAGCTAAGTATTTGAATCTTTTTCCATCTTTTTTTCCTAAGGTTTCCTTTTCAGAATTAAAACAATTAGGTTAATGTTTCTTAAAATCTAAACATTGAATTGGCATCCAAATCCGTTTTTTAAATTAGAAACAAAGGCTATTGACATTTGAGATTTTCTAGTAATCTGATGTTCTAGTGCCAGGAGATACCCTGAAGCGCCTGTCCCAAGTTCGGAGCTGTCTGAATCCTCTAAGGCCTGGTCTAGCATTCAGTTTAGGATCCAGCAAAAGTGAAAGAAATCAGAAACTGTCCACCAATGTATGCTTTATTGTCCTTCCTGGGTCAGAGAGGTTTTTCCTCGGGCAACTTGTAGTTTATCCTGATATCTGTCTAAGCAAAATATAGTTTTGGGCAGCAAAGATCCAGTGTTCTTTGTCATATTTTTGGTGGCTTCCATTTAGAGAACCATATATGAAATTAAGGTCCGCTAATTGAAGGTGAAGGGGATGGAATTTTCTGAGATAATTAAGGTAGGCATAACTCTAATATTGGCTACAAATTTGAGATATTAAAAAGCAATTTGTAAATTTTAAGTATATACCAAGAGGTAAATGACCTTGTTCTAAAACAATAACTGGGGCTTAATAAAATGGAGAAGCTGGGAGCTCCTGGGATTATAACTAAAGATATTTCTGTGTTTGGAAGATATTTTATAGTTTGCACATTTATTGGTCTCTGGTTTAGGAAAAGACCAAGGGCAAATAGAGCCCTAACTTGGAGCAGGTCCATTCACTCTGTGTATCAAGTTGATGGAATTTTCATTTATTTTGATATAAAAATACATTTGCGGTCCAGTCTGTGATGGAGAACTCCCTTCTACTGGCCTCTCTTATGGAGAAAGCCGGCTTTCCCCTCACTTTCAGGACAGCTACTGAGTTGGGCTGGCTCTGCCCAAGGTTCCATGAGGAGCTCAAAGCCCACAGGCTCACCCAACACCAGAAAGGAAGTGATGATTTTTCAATCTGAATGCCTTCTCTTTTACTTCTCCATACATATGCATGGCCACATCACTGCCAGCTAGCCAGAGACGGCCTGGATATGAGAAATTGGAGAGGAATATTATATTCTTTACAGACTAACCACAAACTCTTTTGTGCTTGAGAAGATCTATAATTGTGCTATTATCATGCATCATTGAGAGTAGACAAGATTAATGCAGATAGACTGTGTGATCTTGGGTAAATTGCTTAATCTCTCTGAATTTCAGTTTCTGCTGTAAAATAGGAATGATAACAATTCTAACTCACAGTGTGGTGAAGATTGCTGAGGAGCATATGCATGACACTCAGTGCTTGGTCAATATCAGCTATGTTTAGATGCTGGCATTGTGATTACTCTCTACTAGAACTTCCCCTTTTGATTTGTATCTTTCTCCCATCTTGACCACTGGGTCCCAAGCATCTTTATCTTCAAAGTTCTTTCCAGTCAACATTGCATAATAATGGCTATTCCACCAATCACATCATTTGTCACGGAACACATATCTACTCTAACTACCAACATGCTTGCTTTTGTTTTTAAAATATCAATACTAAAAAAAATTAAAAAATAAAATATCAAAATCAAACTAAATCAGCCATCTTATTAGAAGCTGATGCAAAAATCTTCACACTTATACATCACACACAAAAAATAGATCTAGAATGTGTGAGGCTCTAGGTTCCATCCCCAGTGATGGAAGAATAGAAAAACCAAGGCTAATGATTTCTGAGAATTTTGCTGTAATCTAGAGCACTGGTGGTGTATCTATGGCATGTGTGCTACAGTGGGCTGTTGTCATTTAAAGCTCTAAAAGGTTTGCCATAACAGATCCAGAGCAAAGTAGAAATCCTTTAAATTCTATAGTTGATTTGATGAGTTGACATTCAGAAGCTATGTTAGAAGTAATATGAGTTTCCCTGGCAAGCACAAGAGTCTGAGTTCAATCCCCGCTTCTGCCAAAAAAATTAAAAAATGTTTTCAGGGGCAGGGGATTTACCTTAGTGGTACAGCACCTGCCTGGCAAATATGAGGGCCTACTTTTGATTCCTAGTACCCTCAAAAAATAAAAAAGTCCTCAAAAATGTTTTCAGATATAATATTTTGTATTTAAATAAAATTTTTCTCCAAAAATAAAAAATAAAGAAACCTAAAAAAAAAAAA
>NDGN011325468.1:0-14082 GCA_002564285.1 Tympanoctomys barrerae
TGCTCTCCAAATTTCCTTAAAATAAATGTTATTTTTGGAGGCAGTCAATCATTAAAAACTGGAATGAGTTAGATTTCTTGAATAATATTTCCTTTATACTGAGTTGATCCCAAGCTTTGAAAATTCAAATAATTTACAAGAGAGGAGTGTGAGGGAAAATCATTTGCCAGTTTGTGCATTACCTGAAAGACAGCAGTTCGCTAGCGCCGCTGACATCCGTGACTGTCCCATTTCCATCGGTAATGGGTGAGTCCAAGCTAACAGACCCATTACTGACGTGGTCACTGCTCTCATAGCCAGACTCGGTCCTTTGCACCTGCCAGTTTTCACTGTGAACTTTACTCTCCACAACGCCTTTACTCTTCTCTGCTCCTTTTCCATTCCATTCAAGGGAAGTTCTGCTTCCTACTTCCTGCTTCATTTCATCTTCATATATGGTCATTAAACCTTTCTGCTCTGGATTCTCCTTTGGACAGTTATTAGAATTCTGATCTTTGCTACCTTTAGGTTTGTGACTGCCATTTGATTTATGTCTTGGGCTATGTTGCCTTTTTTCACTTTCACTAAAAACACTGTCGACATTTAATGTTTCTCTCATAGGTTTCCAGCCTCGGTTCCGGCTTTTACTGTTGCTGCTGCAGCTACTTCCTTTATCCCTCGAATCTTGGCTGCTGTCTGTGTCATACCCAGTGCCAATGTCACTCTTAACTTTGCCTGTTATTTTCTCTCCAGGTACAAGAATCGGAGTTTTGCCTGAAGTTATTTGTTCAGAAGCTCGACTCTGATGGGAAATCCGGTCGTGTTTATAGGGTCCTCTTCCCTGACTGTGATACAGATGGGGATTCTCGTACTGTCGAAAGCCATTTGGGGCAGGAGGTGATCCAGACTTGAAATGTGGGAGGTTCTCATCAACTAAATTTAAATAACAATAATAATGATGATAATTACAGACAGAAACAAACTACCCCTTAGAGCATTGTTATAATCACAAGCTAAATAACTTGAGAAGCCAGGCATCATAGGTAAATAACAAAAATTAAATTATATTCTGCTGCTTTCAGATTTAAAAAGCATTTTACCAATCTTTATTTATACTTAATAAGAGACACTACAGAAGAAATGGGCTTTTGAAAAAAAAATTACTCTCTAAATTAGATCATTAAAATGAAACAATTTTCTTAAACTAAACATTCTAAATCATAAGTAGCAAACATTATAAAATGTTTTCCTCTCTTAAGTTGGTAAAGATGTGTAAGGTTATAGAACCAATCGCTGCTGAGTGAAGAGATACGCAATTACCATTTGTGGAGTGCAGACTGGCTCAGTCTTTCGGGAGGGCACCTGTGGCCTATCTGTCAAACCAGAAATGTATGTACTCTGACCCAGAAATTCCTCTGAAAGAATTACTCTTTGGCTATTCACAAAAATGTACAAAGGCATAGGTGAAAGCACACTGCCAAAAATCAATGTTTAAGGTCTATCACTATCAATTAAATTATGCTGTGTCCATAAAGAGCATAAAGCCATAAAAAGACTTTTACAGTGAACTGAAAACTGGCACATCAACAGAGAACAGAGGGCGAGTCAGAGACTGCAGTCAATTTTACAACTTTCTTTATTATCTGCATGCAGCAGATGAAGGAATGCCACTAATAATAAAAGTAAAATTAAAACACCAAAATAAAAACACTAGTAATGTCCAAGTGAGAATTAAATAAGAATAAGCAACAGTTTGGACTTTTAGATCTAGTGCAGATACATTAAAGATAACTGAAAAACATATAAAGTACAGTAAATATATAACATACAAAATATAAGTAAATATACAGATAACTATATTAAAATATAGTAAAGTTATAAAACTCATTTTAAAATAAAATACCTGTTATTCTCTTTAAAATGAACACTACCAGCTCTTACCTTTATGTTGGCCAACATCTTTCCTTTGTCCCTTTTCCAAATCTCTTCTTTGTGAAGAAAGTAAGTTTTTCTGTTCGATGGCTTTCATAGCACATTCTCTGAAAATTTCTTTTATCTTTTCCCTTTGGTCATTGTGGCTTAATTTAACTATAAAAGAAATCATTCTTAGGATGAAATGCATCAGAATTCAAAATGCTCAACAAAAGTAACAATTGAACTAGAAATGATAAAATTCTGTTTTTATTTATTTATTTTTGTATTTTAGGGAAGGGTTTACAGGGTCTCACTACTAGATTGGACTGGTAGTGGTCCACCTGTGTTCAGCATCCCAAGAGCTGGGATTACAGGCGCATGCCACCACACCCAGTCTCAATCTCTGTGTCAGTGCGCCCTGGGGGTGGGGCTGACATGGCATATCCCAGGCTCCTGCATCTACCTAAGCAGGTGTTTTAATCCACTGAGCTATTTGGATGGCCCAAGATTCTATTTTTTAAAAAAATAAACATGAATTCATCTTTATGCTTAACTTAAAATTCGATTGATTTTCCCTGACACTGGAGATACATGCTGTCTAGTATAGTCCCTAAAGCAAGTATAGAGAAAAACAGAAGCTTGCATTAAGCTACTAAGAGGCCAAACTAACACAGTGGCCACTGGCAGTACTCTAAGTGTTTTACTGCTATAATGCTATGAGGTAGACACAATTGCTATTTCCACTCCAATCAGGAAACTGAGCTTAAGTTCAGGTAGCTTATAGCTATCGACCTGGGTATGAGAGGCAACTCGGTAGAGAGTGTACAAATTGTTGCTAGGGTTAAAGTAGCTTTGTACTGAAATAAATAAATAAATAAATAAATAAATAAATAAATAAATAAATTGTGTAATCTGAGAATATCAACAAAATACAAGACACAGGTATAATTAAGAATTCTTTTCTTGCCAGTGTAGCGACTGAGCTCTGAGCAAGCCAGGCACGTGCTCCACAGCTGAGGCCACACTCATAGGCGTCACTGAAGCATGTTTTCAGTCTTTTTTTTTTTTTTTAGTTTTTTGTTGATAACTTTTAATTCTACCTTGACTAATACACTTGACTAAATGAGTTACATTTATAGATGGACATTATTTCACTAATATAAGTTGCTCAGAAAATCATCCTGAATACCCAACTAAGAATTTTGTGTACTTTTACTTTCAAAATTTTATTTCAAAGAATTTTATATATTTCTAAACCATAACTACCCCCAGTGCTGTGATGTCACAGCTTAGAACCACGTCACAGCCTGGCCCGTCAGCACTAAGAGTCAAGCGAGGGCAACAGTGATGGTGAATAGAAATGAGGGTCAGGACAAACTTCAGCTGCAGCAACTCTGAACTAGTTACGCTCAGTCATGAGAGCTTCAATTGTGGCAAGCAAGCCATGTTATTAACTCATGTTTTTATTCTTCAAGTTGATTATTAACTCCTCGAAGGCAAGGCCATATTACAGCCTTCTTTGGCACCACATAGCTGCCTCAGGCCTATGGCATTCCTGAGAGCACAGAGAGACGCAACCACTCATGAAGTCAAACTGATCTCATAAAACTACAGATATTAAAAGGCATAAGCCCACCTTGTCTTCACGGCCAACAAAAGCTAATTTAACTACCCTCTAGATTCAGTAACTGAGGAAAGGAGAAAGCTGAAACCCTACTGGACGACGTAGAAACAATTTAAGTGCACACCTGGTCCTCTACCACCACTTGTCTGAATGTGGTTCCGACTGAACGATGAGGTGTTAGTGGTTTGAAGTTTCTGATTATCTCTCTGTTTTGCCTGATCACTGAATCCATTTTCTTTTGAATTATCCAACCTATAAATTGCAGGGTTTTCACATCCTTAAAAAGGTAAACAAAAACATATTATTTCCTTCCTTCCCAACAGAAGACGTGTTGCAATCATCCTTCTGAGTTATTTTTAATAATGGTGACAAAGTTACTTAAAACTTGGGGGACTGAAATGCCTTAAGAATTTCCAGACACTTTGTAATATATCAAAAAACGGCCAGGCTGCTTTGGACTGCTGTTTACCAAATCATTTTAAATCTCAGTATTTGGTGCCAGGAAGAGCTATCAGCCTCCTGTGTACCTATGTGACCATTACAGTTCATCGCTCCTAAAAGTGCTTCTGAGGCAGTGGCAGGAAAAAGTTCCTCTCAAGAGAACTACAAGACGCTGGGCCCAGGACATAGCTCAGTGGTCTAAGCGCCTGCCTGGCAAGTGCAAGGACCTGGGTTTGATCCCCAGTACCACATGCTGAGCCAGCCTCTGAAACCAGACGTGGTGGCACATGCCTGTAATCCCAGCACTGGGGAGGCTGAAACAACCTACAAGTCTGAGTCTCAGCTGTACAGGGAAAACCTGTATCAAATGCATAAATGTAAAAAAAAAAAAAAAAAAAGAATTACAAGAAGCACTGGAATTTTCCTGACCCTACTTTACTGAAACTCAACTTTCAAATTACTTTCCGAATTTACTTTATTCTAATGTAAATATTCCTATGTGATTCTGATCATAGAAAGACATCAAAAAGTACTTATAAAAAGAATTACCCATATTTTCTGCAACAGATTTGTAATGTGACCAGCTGACAACCTGCCTGAGTGCGTCCTCGGTAGATACTGCTCTGCCTTCTGGGTTTGCATAGAACAGAAGCAGCGGCTGGAAGTGGCAGCGAATGCATTTGGAGACCACATCTTTCCATCGAGTGCCAACCTTTTTAAAAACCACAGTGAATACAAACAAAACTTTAAAATCACTGTCATACAAAAAAGGAGGGACTTTTTTTTTCTTTTGTATTTTTTAGAGAATGTCTACAGGGTGCTCAAGATCTCACTACTAGATCAGACTCATAGTGACTGTCCTGTTTACAGCCTCCCAAGAGCTGGGATTACAGGTGCACCACCACACCCAGTTTCATTTGCTGTCTCAGCATGCCTCGGGGGCAGGGCCAGCACGGCAGGCCTGGGGATCGCGCCCCCAGCCCCTGCTCCTGCTTGCAGGCACTTTAATCTGCTGAGCTATTTGGCCAGTCCTTCTATTTTATTTTGTATTTTTAAATTTTTCAAGATATCCAGATGTTGGCAGTTTGAACATTATAATTTTATATAATAACTAGTCTAAATAAAAATCTTTTTTTTAAGGGCTGGTGAGATAGCTCAGCAGACTAAGCCCCGCTTAGGCAAGTGTAGGGATCAGGCTCCAATTCCTAGCACCACATGCCATGGTAGCCCCATCTCTGGGCACACTGAGCCAACCACTGAGACCTGGCATGGTGGCACACGCCTGTAATCCCAGCACTAGGGAGGCTGAAAACAGGGGGATCACTACAAGTCCAAGCTGTGTAGTGAGACCCTATATCAAATACATACAAAATTTTTAAAAATAAAAATAAAATCTTAAGACTCTCATTTGTAAAAAACAATAGACTTTTTGTATTAAGAGTTAATGGTCAGGGCAAGGGATGTAGCTCAGTGGTAGAATGTCTAGCATGTATAATACCATAGGGTTCAATACATGGTAATAAAGAAAAATTTAATTATAAAGTTTTAAAAGTTCTCTACATACGTGGTTGACTGATGTTCTTAAAGATTCTAAGGCAATTCAATAGAGAAATTTTATTAAAAATCTATTCAACAAGTGATGCTCAAAAAACTGGATACCCATATGAGAAAAAGAACTTTTACCCCATCACCCATAAAACATAATGAAAAAAAACCCAAACATCTCAGAATGGATCATGCCAAAATTACAAAAGAAAACTAAAGAAAAACTACAGCCTTGGGGGAGTCAAAGATTTCTTAAAATAGCAAACAAACTGTGGAGGAAAAATTATAAAATGGTCTCAATCAAAATTAATAACTTTTTTCTTAGAATAAAACATATTAAAAGAAACAACACCATGCATTTAATAAGGCACTAGTGTACAAAATAAAGAATCCCTACAACTAATAAAATAATCCATTTTGAAAATTCACACAAATTTGAACAGACTTCACCAAAAAGACGGGGAGTATGGCCAACAAGCCCTCGCAAACTACTCGAACTTGATTGTTCATGAGGAAGTCCACGGCAAGAGAGCAACAGCCATCCTCTAGAAGGCTAGAGGGAAAGAGCTACCGGCGTGCGGTGCTGCTGAGGACTCGGGATTCCCATGCTTTGCTAGTAAGAATACAGATGGGTACAACTACTTGGGAACTCAATGGGGCAGTTTCTAATAAAGTTTAACATATAGTACAAAAACCAACCAGATTATCTAAAAGCACTGGGGAAAAAAATCACTCAAAGATAACTTATTTCTCAACAGGTGAATAGGAAAACTGTTATGACAGCCATGAAATGAAACACTAATGCAAACAACATGAATGAACTGTAAGAATATTACGCTGAGGGAAGGAAGCCAGATTCAGCATACAGAGTCTGCCAGAAGATGTACACATCATGGGAAAAAATTGTGTAACTATGTATACCCTTGTACAGCTATATTATTGAATTTATTGAGACATCATGAGATTCATGCAAGCGACCTTCGGCCTCTACAGTTACAAGAGGTGCTCAAGGAGGCGGCGTTAGGCTCCAGACGTTCGTAGTACAGCGCATCGCCAAACTGTATGCACTTTTGTTTGGGTGGACTCTGGACAGGAAAAGACCCTTTCTTGAAATTGCGTAACTGGGAAAGCTAATCTATGGTGAGATCAGTGACTTCCTGGGCTTGAGGTGAAGTGGAGGGCTGATGGCTAAGATTCATGGCAGAAATTCTGAGACTGTTTTATATCAGTGCTGGTGAAACTTTTAGATATGGAGCGCCAAGCTGCAACCTAAAGCCCACTTCTCATGAAGTGCAAATAATACAACTACACCAGAATTCTCAGGTTTTCATTCAGAAAAACCAACTATAATCTCACTGCAGACTGTCTGCATTTACTGGTAGCTAACAATATGCTCAATATAATTTCAAGACTCATTCATGTATCTTCAGTGTACTGTGAAAATCTTTTGCCCATTTTTTAAAATTAAACTGTGGTTTTTACTAATAAGCTGTCACATATATTCTGGACATGGTTTTTTGGGGTTTTTTTGTGGCTGGCTCAGCCTACCCTGGGGGCAGGGCTGGTGTGGCACGTGGTGCCGGGGATCAAACTGCGGTTCCTGCGAGCTTGCCTAAGCAGGCACTTTATACTGCTGAGCTAGATCACTGGCCACTGTACACAGTCTTTACTGGATATATGTCTAACAAATATTTTTATCTAGCCTATGGCTTGTTTTATTCTCCCAACAGTATTTTACTAAAGAGCAAGTTTTATGTTTCATGTTTTGATAAAATCCAGTTTCTCAGACATTTTTATGGTTCACATTTACTGAATGCTAAAAAAATCTCTCCACATAGTCATAGTGCTGACAAATGGCCCTTTATTATAATTAAAATTAAAGTAAATAAAAGTTCTTACCACTCTCTCATAACATACTAAGGCACGTCTATTTTTATATCAGTTTACTGCTTCATAATAGAGTTCTCAAAGCCAATAAGCCCAGAATACTTCCACTATCAATAGTTTATAACTATATTCAGTATGAATCTCTTGTACAATTTAAAAGTTTTAATTACTTGCCTCTATATCAATTAATTCAGAATTCAAGAGTCCAGGCACACAGTGTTCATTAAAAAGTTCCCCCATAAAGAATTATTATTCAGCCTGCTGCAGTGGTTATAAGTATAGCTACTAAAGAGGCTGTAGCAGGACAAGTTGTTCAGGGCCGTTCTGACCAACTAAGTGAGAGTTGCTGTCTCAAAATAAAAATAATTTTAAAAGCTGGAGATACAGCTCAGTAGTTCAGTGGTAGAGCGCTTACCTAGCATGAATGACGTCATGGATTCAAATTCCCAAGGAAGACAGGAAGGTAGGATGGAATTTCCCTACTTTTCTTGACATTATAATGTTTACATACATAATTTATCAAATAATAAATTTATATCAGTTATATAAATTTATGTAAATTATAAACCATGTACACATCTAACTTCCCCTGGTATGTGCAAAATTTGAAAATGTGTCAATAGAAGGAAGTAGATTTTCACTATAAGTTATGCAAAGCAGCTAGGAATCATCTACACAAAAACATATATAGCCACCATATATCAGACAGCTGGAACATCCATGACATGAGGATTCCTAATAGTTATATACTTGTATATTAACAATTACTAGCCCAATTTTCCTTCTAGAAACTGCGCTGAAAGTTGGCTTCAAAATAAGTCAATTTTTAAGAATAAAAGTTTGCATTTAAGGCTATCATCACTATATTCACTTATTATATTAAGTATATTATCATTTTGTGTATTACATTATTTATTCCTAAAAAGTGGAAAGTCACAATTCCAGGAAGCGAAAATCTTACTTACCTCTTTTACATTTGCATCATCAAAAAATACCCACTTGGAACTCTTGGTGTGAAAAGCAAAGGCACAGTAATGTCTACTGCTGTAGCAGATCATACCAACAAGGTGGAGTTCACTATTTTTGGCATTTTCATCGGTAACCCTATAAAAAAGCTGTTTAAAAAATAACAATGTACACTTAATACTATATCTTATAAAACAAAGGATAATCTGATCAAGCATGTATTTTACTTAAGAAAAAAACTTTTACATGCATACTATACTAATCTTATACAGTCTTGGTATTAATGACACCACGACTAAAGCAACACTGACACTGCAGCGTTGACAGAATTATTACTTTTAATTAGCCTACAGAAGCTTTAAGTCACATAAAATGAATTCACTACAAATTAGTAACAGCATTTCCAGTAACACATGACTATATGCTCAAAATATGAGATTAATTACATATTCTTGATAATTCTTGATTCACACAATTGGACATCCATAAAAAAGAATCTAAATTATCATTATCTCAAGTTTGAATTGTAACCTGTACCAAATATATTAAGAAATAACAAGCATATTAATAAGGTCAATGCTCTACGTGAATTTTAAATCTTAAAACCTTTTCTAGATTAATATTTATGATATAAACATAGTTTTACTATCATCCCTCCAGATGGAAAGATTGTAAGACAGTTTAATTTGAAGCAAAAGTCATTGCTTTAAAGCCATTCCAGTTAACTTGATTTGATTAAACTTATCTATATCGGTATATCTGAATATTACTATTTCCTTTAAAAAAAATTGGATTCTGAAAAGCAAACTTAAATGCACCATGATGTATAAAGATGTTTTAAGGAATTTAAAAGGAAAAAGAATGGAAAGTTACGATACCCCAGGAAGATACAGATATGTCCCAAGATTCCGAATAACATCTTCGGTTAAGTCAGAATGCTCAGAATCCCAGACTAAACCAATTGTAACAATCTCCGGGCAATTCATTAAAACACGGCGAATTTTTATTTTTTGGCCACAGTTACTCTACAGGAAAACAGAAAAGGCAAACATTGAAAAACCAAAACAGATATAACACAGACAAAAGTTACAGTTTATGTTGTATAATGATAGTCTTCACATATCTTAAGTCTTTGTTAAAATTTACTTCTAACTAGATTGTCATTTTTAGAAAGATATTTGTCTTAATTATTGAGTAAGCAAGAAGTTATTTTAGTTCCACCAAAAAAGAAGTTATGTTAGAGTACTCTTTGATATTTTTGAAGATGTGTTACTCATCCAAGAAAAAAAGAAAGCCCCTAAAGTCATTAACACTAGAAAAGAATATATCATGTTGATTCAAAGAAAAAAAACTTAGTTAAGTGATACACTTTAGAACTTCAAATCATCAGCTAACATTTGTTAATTTAGTTCCTTCATCAACCTAAGAGATTTTAAAGCAATACTGCTAAGATAAATAGCTCACAAGGCATATTTAAAATAACTTTACATAATAAACTATCTAAATAAACTTTATATAAATATTTACATGACAATTTTTGAATACCTAGTCTCAAATATGCAAATGCAGAAACATACTACTATTCTTCAAATTATACTTACGGGACACTTCCTATAATCATCTACCGTATTAGCTGCTTGGAGTAATTCCGCAAACATTTCAGGCTTCAGGCGTTCATGCCTTTCCATTGTTCTCTCAACTTCACTGCTACAAAAGACAGAAGCCGTCTCAAATCCAGTCTTTAAACTTAAAACAGATCTAGTAAGTTACATATGATAGATATGAAGCTGTCAATATAGATGAGAATTATTTCTGTCTAAAGTATGATTTGGCCCAAAAAAACTGCATAAAGTTTCCAAAAGGTGAAAAATGTTAAATTTGGCAGCTACATGACAAAAAATTAGGACAAGTATAGAATCAAACATCATGAAATTTCACCCTTCTCTCTGGGACTCCAGGAGGGAGGCCACATGCATTACCTGGCAGCAACTGTAAGCCAATGCTTTCTCTATTATTTTACTTAGTAAGTATAGACTTTCACTTCAGCTCTGTCCTAGTAAGAACAACAAAATTATAGAAAAGGTTCGGTCTCTGGCTCAAAGTACCAAAAAGCAAAGTTATTAATCTCACCTTGGACATATGGCCCTATGTTGACTAAACGCAGAAGAAATAGCCAAACTTCAGCCAAATATATGCCTTTGTTCCTAGTATGGGTTCTAGTTATTTTATTAGAGACTGCATGGTTTTAATACATTATGGGCAAAGGGTATCACTATTTAGTCACCCTCCCATATTTTCACACAGCAAGATTTTAATACAGTGCCTTTAAGCATCTATTTAAATATCTTAAAAAGGGAAAGTCAAAACTGAAACATTCTTATTACCTTCCATTCTAAATATTCTGATTCTGTTATAGTTCAATGGCTTAAATAACTTATAAGTACTCGACAGCTACAATTAAACCCTTCTAAAGCTCTTTGTAAGCATACTGCAAAGCAATAAATCTGATAAACTCATTGAAACTATGTATCGTGGTTTCATAAAACTAACAATTTCAGAGTAGTGGCTACCTCGACAAATTCTGAAGCCAGATAAATCTCAATTTTAATGGTAATCCATCCATTTAACAGATTAATGTCATTAAACCCATTTCTTCTTCAATAAAATAGAATTTTTGTTAAGATTTAAACCAATAGTTTACCTATAGCCAGAACATAGTAAGCATTCAAAAACTGATATTCAACACTGATTACCAATAAAAGAGTTAAAATTCCATAGTTTTTAGTTTATGGTCTGTCCTTGTTGAAATACCATCCCCTTCTGCACAACTGACTATTGACAGGAGCTGAGAGAGAATGTTTTAATTTACTTGTTTTTTCACATTTACTACAGGGTCTACAAGGTCTCACTATGAAGATCAGACTTGTTGTGGTCTGCCTGTTCTCAGCCTCCCAGGAGGTGGAACTACAGGTATGTGCCACCACACCCAATCTGAGAGAATATTTTTATAAATCAATATTTCCCAATTTTGCTTGTATTTTTAAAATATGAAACATACTCAAAAAACCATACATTAAGAAATAGTGTTATATGCAAGAAACCCAAAATTTAAATAATACGAAATGGATGAACACAAGATATTCACTTTGTACAGACAGAAACATTGATAGCATGTCACCTAACTTGTGCAAGGACACACTCTGGTAGATAATTATCAATCTATATTATTGTATCTTTTGTATAAAAATTTCAGGTTAACATCTAAAATCTTCATTTTTTATCACCTATCTACTCTCTACACCCTCAAGTACCAGGAAAGTGTTGGAAAGCATTCACTCTCTACTACATAATATCCAGGATCATTTCTGGATTCTTAACGGCCTAACGTTTCACACAGAACTGATAAAGGGAAGGGGCAAGCAGGAAGGCATGACAAATTTTAAGTTAAGATGAGTGTTGAGGCCTCAAATGCAATCATGCAGGTGAGGATTATGTTCAGTTTCTTTTTTCTGCTTACCCCAGCTTTTATCATCATGAAAGGACATAGAGGAGCAGACAGGAAGCAGAGCTACTACAAAGGGAGCCACTTAACAAACACAAAGAAATCATTTTGCAGTTCAGTTTAACACTCTCATTTTAATCCTCCTGCAGAGTGCAAAAACCTATAATAATCATGTACATTTCACTAAATTATTCATTTATAGGTTGAACATCCTTGATCTGAAAAAAATCAAAAATCTGAAAGGAAATTTCTTGAAGGCCAACATAATGCCACAAATAGAAAATCACAAACCTGAACTCCCTGTGATAGGCTGCATTCCAAATGCAGCAAACGAAACACATTGTCTAACACTACCTTTAGACTATCAACATAAGATACACTTGTATAAAAGACCTAAATGAATTTCACAGCTAGACTCTGGTCCCATCCCACACTATCTCAGTTGTATAAGTATAAATATTCCAAAATCTGAAAGCTGAAATAATTCTGGATAAGGGATACTCAACCTGTATTAAGGCTCAATCACAGTATCCAACTGAGAGAAAAATCTCTTATTATCTCTTATGGTATCGAGGGATGATAATTCATATAGGTTATGGTTTTACAGAAAAATGTCCAACGTGCCTAAATGTGTTGTTAACAGCTTTGTTAAATAGCTTTCATGGGTCCTTACCATAGGGCTGTTGTAGAAATGTACCGCACAAATTCTGTAAAAGGTAGTGGATCTGATGATGCTCCACAGCTACGACACATACACTACAGGTAAAAACATATGTTTAATCTATCAATCACAAAACATAAATACAATAGCTAATACAATAAGCGAGCCGTGTCACCTGCTCATACAGCGTCATGGCGAACTTCTGGTGTGTGATGCACGACTTGGAGGTGCACATGTCGGCATCTCTGCTGGGCACTATGTGAAAGTGAATCCTTTCCAATATATTTTCCTAATTTACAAACAAAATAGACAGATGAGTTGCTAATGTTGCAAACAACACCTCACGGTGCAGCTCCTTCCAATTGAACATTTCCAAAGCGTAACAGCAGGAGCGGCACACGTGCGGTTCACCATTCAGCTTTCTTGCTTAATCAGCAATTCAAATGGTATTCAGCAGTTCACCTTGAGCAGTGTAGCTAAAAATAAATGTTTAGTGCAACATCATAGCACATTCTTTTTAATAAAAATTTTAAAGATTCTTTAAAAATTCAACTCGTAGTGAATGACTTAGAATTTAATATTAAAAAACAAAGTTTTTTATGTCCCTAAAATTCTTATGTTTAGAAAAAGCAGGTAACTTTCCTGGATTTTCAGACATTTTATGAATTATCATTAGCACATTCACATTAAGTGAAACCACAGAGCAAATATATTGTGCAAAATATATCTTTTTTTTTGAGACATGGTCCCGCTATGTAGGTTAGGTTGGCCTTCAGCTGAGTTTGAGACAAGCCTGGTCTCAAACTCAGATTCCTCCTGTCTCAGCCTCCCGAGTACTGGGATTATAGGCATGTACCACCACATCCGGCCTAAATATACCTATTTTATGTAGTGGAACAATTTTAAGTAGAAATATATGAGAAGTGTGCTTCCTTAGGTGTGCACTATCACCGGCACATTCTAATCATGCAGAAGTATACCTGGCATCGAATCAGTCAAGGAGTTTTCTACTGAAGCCAGGAAACCATAAAGAAGCTTATCAAGAGCAAGATAAAAGCATATTTACGTCAAATGAATTCGACAAATAGTAAATTCTACATAAATTCAGGAAACTGATTAAAGTAGTCTCATACCTGACCTGATAAATTTAATTTTAGGCAAACTTATAGCATAAAATAGTTCTAGGTATCTCAGAAACTTGTACAAAGACTGTTTAACAGAAATACACCAAGTGGGGTACGGGGAGACAGCTCAGCTGTCTAAGCACCTGTCTGGCAAGCACAAGGGCCTGGGTTTGATCCCCAGTACCACACGCTGTGCCGGCCAGGAGGGCCCTGGGCCCACCAAGCTAGCCACCAAAACCAGGTGTGATGGCACACACCTATAATCCCAGCACTGAGGAGGCTGACACAGGAGGATCACTATGAGTCTGACCTGTGTAGTGAGACTCTGTACCAAACATATAAATTAAAAAAAAAAAAAAGAAAGAAAAGAAAAAGGGGGCTGGGGAAATGGCTCAGTAGAATAAGCACTTCCTTGGCAAGCACAAGGGCCTGAGTTCAA
>NDGN011325483.1:0-12234 GCA_002564285.1 Tympanoctomys barrerae
ACACACACACACACACACACACGCACATACACACAGCTGCACGAGAGCGCTGCTTGCTCAACACAGAGAGGAAGAAGGGTCCGGGCCGGGGTGGGCAACACAGTCTTCTTTCAATGAATACATGTATTTCTTTAATGTTGATTACTGTTGGGTAATTCTAAGGAAGATAGAGTCCCAGGCCTATAGGATACTCTAATAGTGCTCAACACACTTTTGGAAACTGATTTTTCCATTTCCTCAAATACAAACTGGGCGACTGCTAAGAAGCGAGTGCACAAAAAGGCCCGGAACACGGCTTCCTTCAAAGGACACTTCCAAGGTCATGTGTGATTCTACTCTGATTGCATAAGGGGTTAAAATCTGCAGGTTTTAGAGGTGCGTCTTCAAGCCTGTCCTGCCCAATTCCTCTTCCTTTAGTTCTGGTCACCTCTGCCTTCCTTTCTCTCCAGCAGTGCTTCTCAGCTCCAGGAAGCAAGCAGCCATCCCCCTCTATGTGTGGTTTTTTTTTTGTTGTTGTTGGTTTTGTTTGTTTGTTTGTTTGTCTTTGCAGAACCGGGGATTGAACTCAGGCCCTTGCACTTGCCAGGGAAGTGCTTAGTCCACTGAGCCATCTCCCTGCCCACCCCCCACCATGTGTTTTTATTAAGGCAATTTCCCCAGCTTTAATTTCAGGGCAAAGGAACACAGTTGCCAAACATCACAGAAATCTTCCTGAACTAAAGTTGAGACTAGCTCTTCTTTATCTACCCCCTTATCATCTATCCATCTATTTACCTATCATATTTATAGATTTTTTTTTTTTTTGTAACAGGAATCAAACTCAGGACCTTGGGCTTGCAAGGTGGGTGCTTGTGCCGCTGAGCTACATCCTCAGCCCTACCTATTGTATCTAATGAGATTTATAGTCCAATTCAGCTGCCCGCCCTGGTGAACTTGCTCAACTCCTCAGGGGCTGCCAACCCTTCCAGCCACGTCCTCTCTGCACTTTCCATCCCACTCCCACCTGCCATCCTTCAAGCACCACCCCTTGAGAAGGTCAAAAGCAACCAAAGCCTATTTCTGTCCTGATGGCCAGATTTTCTCATCTGTGCCCAGGCAAATCCTCCTTTCCTAGGAGACACTGCTGGATCTCCTTCACTCTTCAGGTTCTTTGTCACATGCATTGCTGTGTATTCATCGGCACTGTTTTTATCGCTTAGGCCTAAAACGGTTATGATACAATCTGAGGGCTAGTCACGAAGATGTTCCAGCGAATACACTGGATACAACTCTCTTCTTTGTCTTCGGTGTTTCTTTTAAACCCAGTTCTATGCGTGGTCTGCTCCCAGTGTGTGAAAATTCTTATTCTTTCTTCCACGCTACGCCGACCCTGCTGCAGGATCCAGCCCCTCCTCTTCCACACTCCTGTGCACCCAGATTCTAATCAATTGAGGCGACAAGTTCCCTCCCTTCCACTGTCCACCTGATGGCACCTGCTGCTCCAGAAACATAATCCACAGTTCTGGGAAATGTTCTCACTGTGTCCCAATGGAATTCTGACCCCTATTTTGTCATTGCGCAAGAAAAACATAGGTATTTTTATTCCTGAGGTGCTGCAAAATCTGCACCCTTTAGAGAGCCATGAGGTTTGCTTGTGTGATCATCTAGAATGGTTCATGACCAGAGGGGCCCCCACATGCACCTGAGCTAGGCTGGCCGAGGCGCCTGCTTACGAGCCCCGCCACGCAGAGCCCTCCCTGAGCTCTGAAGCTGCCTCAGCCCTCTGAAAGCCACTTTCCTGCCCACATTTTTCCTCTCTGGCTCTGCCCCTAGGGCTGCGCATGTGGAGAGCTGCTCACAGCTGGGCTGGTTCTCCTTGAACCACCTGCCTGGGCCGCATCAGACCAGCACAAGGGGAATGAATGCCTTCTGCCTGCCACATCAGCAGATTCACACCTGGATTCCTGCTGCTTTCTTCCAAGATGAGGCTGAGCCAGAGGCCCACACACATGACAGGGTGGGAGTTCCACGTATTGGGCTGGGCTGGGCTGGGCCAACAGAAAGAAAATCTGTTTATTCAAACAGATTTAGCTCCATTCAGAGTTCCACCCTACTCACTGCCCTGACGTCCTTGGGGACCCCTGAGAGTTCCTTAGAAGATCAAAACAAGCAGAAAATTCTCAGCTCTCTCCTTTACACTTTGAAGCGGAGATACACAAGCTAATGTGACAGGATAGTGAGAGTCTTTAGGACATGCAGACACCCATGGAGCATGTCACAGGTCCCCAGAGCGTGGGAGGGCAGGTGCTGCACAGTTGGGGATGAGGCCGACAAGCTTCTAACACATGAAGCGATTTCCTCCAGTGGGGCCGGGATCCCCAAGCCCAAGTTTTGGTATCTTTTTAAAAATGTTTTTAGTACAGGGTCTACAGGGGTCTCACAGATCAGACTCCTGTTTTCAGCCTCCCAAAAGCTGGGATTGCAGGCATGCACCACCATGCCCAGTTTCAATCGCTCTCTCAGGGCACCTCAGATTGAACCCTGGTCCCTACATCTGCCTAAGCAGGTGCTTTAATTTGCTGAGCTATCTGGCCGGCCCTTAAGTTTCAGAATTTTAAATGAGATCCAATACTTTATTTTCGGTAATATGCAAGAAAAGCCAAACATGTGCACGAGCGTGTGCACGCACACACACACACACATACATACAAATACACACAAAATAGCTGGAACCAAACAAACAATCCTAATTCAACACCAGAACAGCAACAATTTAACAGCAGACAGTGGGGTAAGGAAAAAAGTCTATATATTTGTAGACCCCTCCCCTAGAATTTATTAAACTAGTTTGCCTAAGTAGATAGCCACCTAAAATTATATTGTTTAGAAAAGCCTAACTAGTCATTGTGTTATGTTAGAGTTTAGGCTATTTCTGACCTTTTAAAATTTGAAACCCAACATGGCCATTTCTTAAAAATCTGTACAGAAATGGCTGACAAGTGCTGTTCCTAAGAATGAAGGATGTGGCCCAGCAGTAATCCTGACTATTTTATTTTATTTTTATGTATTTAGTGCAGGGTCTACAGGGTCTCAYTACACAGATCAGACTCATAGTGATCCTCTTGTTTTCAGCCTCCCAACCACTGGGATTATAGATGTGCACCACCACGTCCATTCTAATCCTGACCATTTTAAAGTTTTGTTTTCTTAGAGAACTTAAGGCATAAGGGACAGGTACCTTATCCTGGGCAGATGCACTCATCTGTACTTTTCTTGTCTGAAGAGTTTGCTTTGCACCCATGTGTACCCAGCCAAGGCACCTGTCGCCAGGCTTTGACACTTCAGGGGCACATGGTGATCTCCAATGGTCGCCTGTGAGCATCTGCTCCTAGGGCTCCCCCTAAGAGACTGAAGCACCTGGGCAGTTGTATAAGCAACCCTGACATGACAGAGGAGTTCTAACCTCAACAGTAAGAATGAGCCTTCTGACATACGGTAACCATTAGGCTTCTAGGGAATGAACACACTCCACTGTTCCCCTCAAAAGAACCAGAACTTCACCTCATTTAAAACGCATCATCGATCACCCCGACGTGGAGACCCGGACGCAGGGCAGTTACCTTGGCAGCGCCTTCCAGTCGAGGACAGGGAGAACCCTTCCGGACACAGACAGCGGAAGCTGCCCTCGGTGTTGCTGCAGGTGCCCAGGGCGCAGATCTCTGGCTCTTCCACACACTCATCAATGTCTGCAGGAAGGATACGTGTCAAACAAAGCAGGGGCGCAGTGCAGGTGCCACCGGGTTCCCAGTGCGACTGACTTTCACAACGTCTCCAGGCACAAAGCTGTTTGCTACGGCACAGCACTGTGAGTAGCACTGCTAAGTCCCCATGTTTAACGTCACATTCCGTGGTTCTCAATGTGGACATGGAGTCTGCTAGCACCCGCTAAGAGGTGTGCAGTGACCAAGTTCCCTTACCCAGGAAGAGTCGCTTGGCTAAGTGAATAGCAGGAATAATTTCATACCACATTAGGCCAAGGAAGAGGTAGGAAACTGTAGCCTCCCTCTTTGCCAGAGGTCAGGAAGCAGAAGCTCTGAGGCTGATCTCATGAGGTGCAGAGCCCTAAATCAAACGGATTCCCCCCACTCACCCCCAGGGCTCTCGCCAACATCCTGCGGGGGAACCCTGAAGCATCTCTCAGGGGCACTAATGTTCATGAAAACAAGCACAAACTCTGCTGGAGACACGGCAGGATCTCGCTTGGCAGATTGTGCTTCTGTCACACACATCGCAGGAGCATGACACTCCCTGAAGGTGACGTGTCCCTCAGTGTATCTTAGCTCCCATGAATGGTGGCCTACAGCGGATTCGCAATGGCTTGGAGACCCCGTGTCCTACTTGGTCTGGAAAGCCCCAGTTTATGTCTCTGCATGTTGCTGTGACTTCATGATTCACAGTGTTCTTTTTCAGTTTCAAAACTGTACCAGGTTGGCCAGTAAGTGACAGGGTCACTCTACTTTGAGGAAAAGTATGGCTACTCTATTTGAACAAAGTCAGCAGGAATTTGTAGGGAAGAAGGCAATGAGTTTTATTTTTTTATGTTTGGTACATGGTCTCACTAGGCAGCTCAGACTCACAGATCTCCTGTCTCAGCCTCCCCAGCACTGGAGTTACAGGCCTGTGCCACCACGCCCAGTCTTGGTGGCTGGCTCAGCACCCACCCAGGAACTAAGCTGGTGCTGCTGTGTTGCAGAAATACTTTCTTCCTTGCCAAGTAGTGTGTATCTCTCATATCACAGGATTTCTTTTTCTTTTTCTGTATTTTAGGGAAGGGGCTACAAGGTGTTCAGGGTTTCAGTACTAGATGGGACTCATAGTGATTCTCCTGTTCACAGCCTCCCAAGAGCTGGGATTACAGGCGTGCGCCACCACGCCCAGTCTCAATCACTATCTCAGCATGCCACAGGGGTAGAGCCAGCACAGCAGGTCTGGGGACGGAACCCCTGGCCCCTGTGCCAGCTTGCAGGTGCTTTAATCCACTGAGCTATTTGGCCAGCCCAGGATTTCTTTAATTTTGAGAGAAGGTCTTGCTTAGTTGTCCAGGCTGGGCTTCAATGTGCAATCCTTCTGCCTCAGCCTCCCCAGCTGCTAGAATTCCAGACACGTGCCATCAACCCCTGGCTGATTCTCTTTATCAGAGTAAATACTAGCCTGTAGGTGTCAGCTTCTTAATAATCGGGACAAATGTTGTAGAATGGGACCATTTGTCGGCCATTTGGGAAATCACTTCTCTTTCTAGCCTTCTCCATTCTATTCACTTTCGGGGAATTATGCATTAATCATGCAGTAAATAAAGCCAGTCTTGACATATTAGAAATAATGTAAATTTTCACTCCCTAGTGATGAGAGCCAGACCTGCCCAAAGCAGTAGCACGAGGAAGGCGGTACCCTGAAAATCTGTTCAACCCTGTTTGTTTATCAAGTAACTACAGTTCACGTTCTTCCTTCTCTGCCATGGCTTACATGTTGAGATCAAGAAAAAGTGACATCACAACATCCCCTGAGGCTTTCCTGTCACTCTGGAGGTGAAGAACATGTGTACATGCAAATTGCAGAACCACTTTGCTCTGAGTCTGAGTCCTCTGACTCTAGCTGGATTCAGGGTTGTTTTTAACTCTAGCCCCTGGTCGCTGATGCACAGATAATTCAGGAAAGCTGGCAGTTGGGGGGTGGCATTTTCATAAGCTCTAGTAAGCCACAGTGGAAGCACTAGGGCCACGACCAGCTAGCTGTGTGCTGGGGGAAAGGCAACCAGACTTCAGCTAGGGATGACCTGCTCTGGTCTGGCCAGAAGTC
Organism: Tympanoctomys barrerae; assembly: GCA_002564285.1. Taxonomy (NCBI): domain Eukaryota; kingdom Metazoa; phylum Chordata; class Mammalia; order Rodentia; family Octodontidae; genus Tympanoctomys; species Tympanoctomys barrerae. The sequence goes on from NDGN011325483.1 coordinate 5,836, forward strand.
ACAGCCTCTGACCCGGAAGTACTCCAATACAAAGCCACCCCGTAGAAACTGGCTGTGGAAACTCCAGGACACAGCCCATTCCCAACCCCAGAGCCCTCCTGTCCCTCTTACCTTCACACTTGTCATTCTGCAGGCTGTACCCAGGCGGGCATATGCAGCGGTAGGACCCATCCAGGTTCTGGCAGGTGCCTGGGGCGCATTTCCTGGGCTCTAGGAGGCATTCGTTGATATCTGCAGAGAGGGGGGAAAAAGATTGAAGAGTTTCCTTTTGGCATGAATTCCATCCAGGAACTCAAATTCAAGGAGACTGGAATTAATTCAAGCACCTAAAGCTCTTTGACATCCATGAAATTCCACAAAGAGAAAAACAAATAACTCAGTAACAACAAGCGTTCTCAGCTCCCCAAGTATGCAGTGTAATAACCGTGTTTTAGCCCACCGGCCACAAAGGAACGGTGCTGGGAAAATGTACCACATGAAAGTCAGAGTGAGGCTGTCACAAACATATTTTTCAAAAAAAATGTATTGAGGACAGGGTCTACAGGGTCTATAGCATCTCACTAGGTAGATCAGAGTTGTAGTGATTCTCCAGTTTTCAGCCTCCCAAGTGCTGGGATTACAGGCGTGCGCCACCACGCTCACTCTCCATCACCATCTCAGTGTGCCTGGGGGAGGAGCCAGCACGGTACATGCTGGGGATCAAACCCAAGCCCCTGTGTCTGCCTAAGCAGGTGCTTTAATCTGCTGAGCTATCTGGCTGGCCCTACAAACATATTCTGAATAACAATATAAGAAAGATAATCACAACTAACAAACATAACAATTACCACTTTCTATGGCGATAACTTCATTTTTAAAAATAAAAGAGGTGATATATGTATTTTTGTGTGTGTGTGTGTATGTGTGTGTGTGTGTGTGTGTGTATGTTTTGTATTTTGAGACAAGTTTTTACTTGGTAGTTCGGGTTGGCCCTGAACTCACTATGTAGCCCGGGCTAACTCATGGTGGTCCTCCTGCCTCAGCCTGCTGGGTTTGGCATTGCAGGCCACGTCCCCGTGTCTGGCTGTCCTTCCAGGCAGGGTGCTGCGATTCTCCTCTGACTTCTCCCTTGATCTTCCAGGCGGTCAGGACAGCAGGGCTGAGGGGGCAGCCCTCCCCGGCAGACGGCTGAGCCCACACTCACCCACACAGGTCCTGCCATCAGGGGCAACCTCGTAGCCCTCATTGCACTGGCACTGGAAGGAGCCCACGGTGTTGATGCACTGGCCATTTCGGCACAGGTTCCCATTTCCGGTCGCACATTCATCAACATCTGCAAAAAAGAAAAAAGTTATTTTCCTTGTATTTCCAAAAAAAATACCAAAATCGCAATCACACTTGGTCTGGATTCTAGTGGCCTCGGTGGCCTCAGCCCCCAAATAGGAAACATGACAGCAGAGCTCAAGTTTGTATTGAGAGAGTGGTTTACACCACACCTACCAGCTGAAGCCAGATTTCATTATTGGTAGAGGTTGGCGATGCACACTAGAATTTGATATCACTTTTGCCTTGACTTTTCTTTAGGCTATTTATTTATTTATTTATTTATTTTGGCAGAGTCAGGGATTGAACTCAGGTCCTTGCGCTTGCCAGGGAAGCAGTCCCCAGCCCCTAGGTTTTATTTTTAAAAGTGAACACTGATGCCCTAATACACAACTTAACCAAAGGCATTCTTTAGTATTCTACAGGCAGAAATATGAAAAATCAGCTTCTAGCTCTGTACATTATTTGGTTCATGACTGTTCCCTAGCATGTTTCATGAAGGGGATTTTATGCACTAATTATTTTATTTCTTTTTTGTTTTTTCTTTTCTTTCTTTTTTTTTTTTTTGGTGGAACCAGGGATTGAAGTCAGGTCCTTACACTTGCCAGGCAAGCACTTATTCTACTGAGCTATCTCCCCAGCCCTATTTTATTTCTTTTAAGAAAGACTTCAGAGAAATATCTAGTTGTCAAGCCTACGTAATCCCTGTATCCTATGATTTTTATATAAAGAATTGCTTTTGTGTATTGTAGCACTTTATCAGCGCTACGCATTTTTGATATTCACTGAATCCACAGCAAAGTACAGGTAAAAATTATCTCTGCTAACAAGTGTGTCAATAGAAGTAGCAGATAGAATTACTACAGCTGACATGTGATGAGCACAACCTGCTGGACAGGTCCCACACTAACTGTCCTGCCTATGGTGGCAAATATTTAAAAGAAAGAGAAACAGCCACTGTCATGGAGGTGACGCAGCCGCGCACGTGGGAGCCGGCCTCCCGGGGCGCCCTGCCCACACACGCACCTATGCAGTCATTGTTGTGGGACAGCATGAAGCCATGGTTGCAGCGGCAGTTGAAGGAGCCAATGGTGTTCCTGCAGGTCCCGTTCCCACACGCATCGCGCTCACACTCGTTTATGTCTGGTGGGAAGGAAAGCAGAGAAACACAGTCATGCAGTCCAGGAGGCAAGGGTGCTTGGGGTGCAGGTCCTCGCAGGCTGAGGACCCACCCAGGCTAGCGGGGCTCCCCGAGCAGCGGCGGGGTCTTATACCTTGGGGCCAAGTGTGGCCTGGCTGGGCATGTGAACGAGGGCAAGCTGAGGACATGTGGAGTGGACAAGGGTTATTTTATTCTATTGGCTTCTAGAAGTCTCCACCCTTACCACTTTTCTCAAATATTTTCACTTGAAAGTGGAAAAAATTTTGTGTGCAGCAGGTCCTTGACTCGCTGCCACCCTTGGCCCGCTCCAACGTGTAGGGTTCTCACTCCAATTTACCAAAAAGCTCTGACTCACCTGGCACCGCTTGGCCACCAGCAAGAAAATAGCCTCACTTTGTAGCCGCCTAACCTGCCTTTCCAGACATCCCACTCGCTCTCCCTGTTAGCCCTAAACACACACTGCCCTCAGGAGGACCGATCGCCCTCTTCTCCACTATCCCCAAGGACCAGCGCTCCGCTGGCCCCTTCCCCGTGCTCTTGCTTTATTATCCTCCTTTTTATTGGTCTGTGATTTTCCTCTGTGGCTATTCTGGAGAGCTGTCCTGGCATCATAAGTGTTTTTGCGTCCCACCACATTAGCTACCTAGAAGAGGTGTCCACTACACCAGGGAGAAATAAAAGTGCACAAGCGGGCTGCAGGCCTGGACTGCAGAGAGCGAGGCAGGCGGCCTGCGGAGCTGGCGGGAGAGGAGGAGGAGCGAAGAGAGGGACAGGAGGGTGACGGCCCCTCCTTTCCAAGTGCAGATGTGATGAAGAGGAGTTATCTGTGATGTTGACAGGAGGTGACTGTGGACTCCACAGGGACTCCCACTCCTCACTGCACTGTGCCAGCAATCAAGGGCCTCTTCCTTCCCCAGTCGCCTCCAGCCAAGCCAGGAAAAGCTTACTTAAGATTCAGACTTTGTTACAGAGCTCCAGGAAGTTCAGGTGGAAAACAGAAAAAGCGCCATGCGGCATCTCCTGGCTACAGGGGTTAGCTGCCCGGGATGAGCAGGACTCCGGAGGGTGTGCAGAAGACTAAACTTCTGCCCTGTGCCCCGTACTGTCCAAGGCGATCCATTTCAGTTTTGCTGTTCGTACAGTGGCCGTTCCGGCTGTGAGCCTGATTCATGCTCTTAAAGGCCTGAAAAGACTCGACATATGTTGCTTTCAAGAAGGAAAAGAAAGGGCCAGCGAGAGAGCAACAGGTCACCCCGGAAGCTCTTTCTAGGTCGGCATTCTGACAGCACTGACGCCAGGGAAGAGATTTAGAAGCTTGGGCTCTTTTTCCCCTAGGAAAATGATTCCTCGCCTCTTTCTTTTTTGCCTCTGGAGGATCTGTAAGTTTGCCTTTAAGGGTCTGGTACAAACTACAGACCCTTCTTTAAAGACAGCTCAGACATGTGCAAATCTGAACTCTGTTCCAATGATATAAACCCACATAAAAACAAAAATAATGGCCAAGCATTAATAAAATTAATTTTTGTTTTCAAATCTTTCCCAATTTATCCCTTAGGCAAGAAGTTTCCTAGACTTGCAAGTGTGGCCCAGTGGCAGAGCACTTGCCTCCTATGAGAGCAGTCCTAGGTCTGATCCCTGGCACTGAAAGAAAACCCTTTTTTCCTACACTGACAGTCTAGAGCAAATCAGGGGAGATGTTTACAATGTTCAGATTGCCACTGACTAAGTAGGGTCTTGCTGCTGGACATCATGAATTTTTATTCTGTAAACAGCAAAGAGACTCAGTATTATATTGCACAGACCTTCAGGTGCAAGTGAACTTTTTGGTAAAGAAAACAATGCAGTGATAATCGCATACTTACCCAGACACATGGTTTGGTCAGGATTTGTTTTGAAACCAGTGTGGCAAAGGCAATAAAAGCTTCCCACGGTGTCAATGCACTGGCCGTGGCTGCAGATATTGGGGATTTCTTGGCATTCGTTGCGATCTGCAAGGCCAAAAAACCTTTAGTGGAAACTTTTTTAAAAGGCAAAATCCCACGGACCCACTTGCTTTGAGGCGTTGTTCTCAGGATCAATCCTAACCCTAAACTAGCGCCGTATTTATTTTTGTCTCATGTGGGTGTCCACTTAGGTTGGGATATGTTGACAACTCATGAAAATTAGGGGCAATCGGTCATGCTCTGAAATAGGAGAAATCTCAGAGGCAGAAGGGGGCATGGTCTGCCCACGCAGTGTCACAAGCTGTGAAATTAGCCAAAGTGCTTTGTCTAGTTAAATCACTGACTCTTCCTCTGGAAAGTTACATTCAGCCAAACAAACCCGGTTGCTAAGATGAAGACTTTCTTGATGGGCAACCTACGTGGCCTCAAGCTCAAGCTTCCCCTCACTTTCTGCTCTCATTCCGACAGCCTTCTGCACCATCGTATCAGCTCTTCGGGGCCGCGTACAATGGCTCCTTTCAGAGCCAACAATCCTGATGACGTTTCTTCCTCTTCCTTGGAGGCCACTGAGCGAAAGTCCTCCCGCTTGGCTTCTGCGCCATCTCAGCGCTAAACTGCACCTCTGATCTCCCAAATCTCTGTTGCCTTCCTGAACTGTTATTAGCTGAGGGGCAGAGTTGAATGCAAGAATTCAAAAGGGACATAATTCCATGCCCACTTATGGCTCTAATTTTTTAAAAACTTTCCAGACTGTTTAAAGTCAATGTCATCTGCAGGGTATTGTTCCATCCTGACCTCGTTCAGGCAGTGTTGTCTTTGCTCGGTGCTCTGGGCCCACACCACATCCTGCTTCGCTGCAGGTGCACACACTTCTCTTGCTCTGTCCTCCAAGCGCACCACAATCAGGAAGGGGCACTGCTTGCTGCACAGGGGACCCTGCCCGGAGGGGGCCAGACGTCTCCTCCTCCCACACACACCAGCTCCCACCAGAGGGATGAATTGTCGCACTGTTTCAAAGTCCCTAACGGGATTAAAGGGCTCATAGCCACACAGCAATGCTAAGTTTACAGCTTTTGAATATTTCTACCGGAGAAAATGAATTTGAAACGAGCAAACTGCCTCCCTGGGTGGGCAGAGGAAACTGATTTCCGCTCCCAATTTCTGTGACTCTGTCGCCTCCAGCTCCCACTGGGACCAGAAGCCTGCCGGGGACCAGGTCTGTCTTATGTCAGGGTTCCACAGGCAAGAGAGAGCAGGAAGGAGCTTCTTAAAAAGGAATCAAAAACATTCTCTCTTTTACTGCTCTCCTGCTTGATGGTTTGAAGAAAGAGAGGAAGATTAACCATGGAGCACTCAGGGGCTCTGGTGGAGGGGCCCACAGCTACCAGCCTGTGTTTGAGACCAGAAGACGAGGTCTGTCTAAGCAGCAGGATTTGAATTCCCAGCGGATTATGTCTGAGACTGTGGTGTGCTCAGGCACCACTGCCTGTGTCAGTAGCTGGCACCACACTTCAGACGGGGCTGCGCCTGCTAGCCAATTGCTGTGGGCAAACCAGCACCCAGAGCTCTCCCACCGACCCATTCTCCTGATCTCCAGGCAACAGCAGAGGGGCTAAGACCAGCTGGGGCTTGGGTTGGAGCAATATCTTTATGAATTAAAATCAAACTCCTCCCATGGAGAGGAAGATCTAGTTCTTTCCACTTTGAACACACATAGAAAGGAACACTTTGCAACATGCCTGAAAAACAAAGTCCTCCACCCCAGAGGCTCAACAGTTAATTGTAAAACTGAAGTGTGTTTCTTTTTCCTGAGGACTTCAGCGAATGGGGGAGGCTGAGCTGTGGGCCACAGTCATGTTGACCCACAGAGCCCATCCTGGAGGCAGCAGGTGGGTTTCACCTACGTCAATGTTCTGCCAGAAGTTATGCACTAGGGGGCCAGGGAGATGGCTCAGTGGAATAAGCGCTTCCCTGGCAAGCGCAAGGGCCTGA
>NDGN011325499.1:0-24479 GCA_002564285.1 Tympanoctomys barrerae
TAGATAGATAGATAGATAGATAGATAGATAGATAGATGATAGATAGATAGATAAATAGATAGACCTGCTGCAGTTTGGATGAGGGGCCCCCAACCCCCATGTGTTAAAAGCTTAATCCCCAGCTTGGTGCTGTTAGGAGGTGGTGAAAGCTTTAATAGGTGGGGCTCAGTAGGAGGCCCTGAGGTCACTGAGCACAGGCCAGGAAAGGAATCCTGGGACCTAGCAAGTCTGTGCTTCCTGGCTCACAGTATAAGAAGCTTCCTGCCATGATGCGCTCCCCTCACCAGAGACCCAAAGTAATGAGATCTTGGACTGGTACCTCTAAAACCATGGCCGAAGTAAACCTTTTTTCTCTATTTCTTTTCTTTTCTTCTTTTTTTCAATCAGAAATCAAACTCAGGACCTTATGTGTGTGAGGGAGGGACCTGAGCTACATATATCCTTGGCCCAATCTTTTCTATTTATAAGACAATTGCTTCAAGTATTTCATTATCCTAATGAAAGCAAATTCAAGGGCTGACAGGTACGAGACAATATGCTAAGTTTACAAGTGTAAATTCATTTTTAAAAAAACTGCATTTGGTACAGGGCCTGCAGGGTCTACAGGGTCTCACTATGTAGATCGGACTTGTAGTGATCCTCCTGTTTTCAGACTCCCAAGTGCTGGGATTACAGACGTGTGCTACCACACCCAGTCTGTCACTGTCTCAGTGTACCCGGGAGGAAGGGCCAGCACAGCACGCCAGGGATTGAACCCTGGCCACTGCGTTTGCCTAAGGAGTTGCTTTAGTCAGCTGAGCTATCTGGCTGACCCTCATTTTTAAAATTTAATTCTTTTTATTTTATTTATTTATTTATTTTGTGCAGAACTAGGGATTGAACTCAGACCCTTGCACTTGCCAGGCAAGCACTTAATTCTTTTTATTTTTTTAAAGAATAAAAATAATACAAAAAATTGTAAGCTGAAACAGAATTTCACTAAACAAAATAGTAGGAATTCAACAATGGTTGTTATATTCCACATTGTTGTCTTCAAATTAGTTGTTCAGATTAAAAGATATAAGTATGCAAAATTGGTAAAAGTTATAAAAATTAAAACGGAGGAAAAAAAGCATTAACTTCTCCTTTCAATACACCAGTAGAATTAGCAGTACAATTATTTAAGCCATCCTGTGCATACACATGTATGTTCTCTCTCTCTCTCTCTCTCTCTCTCTCTCTCTGTCTTCCTCCCCTCCCCCTCTCTCTTTCTTTTCTTCTTTCCCTCATCCCAGGTTTTCCTTTCCTTGGAACAGCTTCTTTCCCTTTCACAGTATCTGTTGTACCTTTCAGATTTGATGATTTATTCTTTCAGATTCTTAGGCTAGGGAGACAATACAATGTTTACACATGTGGGTCTGATAATTTTCCCTTATGAATGTGGCCTCTAGTTGCTTCCACTACCATTGTTTGTATCTTACAGAAAAAGGAGGGACTCACACCCTTGTCTATAGGTCTTCTGAGTTCTTAGCTGACACCACACTGCACGGAAAGCCAAACCAGCCAGTGCCATGCACAGCCAGGACTTTGCAGTGTTTGCCTAGTATCAGAGGATTCTTGAATGGCATTAAACATATGCAATTTCCTGGCCACTGTTCTGCCTGACACTCTGGGTTACAGTAGAGCAACATCCTACCAGACAGAGTCAAACAGACCACTGAGTCTTTGTGCAGACAGTTGAAGTAGGGAAAAGAGATTGAGGACAGTTCCAAACAAATCAGGAGCAGCTAGGGATTTACAGGCAAGAGGCAGAGTAGAGAGTCAACAAGAGAAATTATTAAGAGGAATTTGGCTAAATGACAAGGAAGAGATTCTTGCTGAGCTAGCTGAACAGAGTTCTTTCTGCCCTTTTCTTCCTTGCTGTCAGGCAAGGAAGATAAAACATTGAGAGGAGCCAGACTAAGGTTTGGGCAGAGGAGCAACCTTTATCTGCTGCCATTTTGAATCTCAAAAAAAATGGAAATGCACCAAGATATGCAGTTTCTATTTCATGATTTTCATCCATAGCATCATGCTATGCATTTGTCTACCTCTATTTCATTATTGTTCCCTTCCCAATCTTCTCAAAGTACATGGGTTTAGAGGTCCAGTAGGATTCTAAACTTTGAAAACTTGCTTCACTCTAGAGGGGTTAACATAATACAAGAATGTTAACTTATTTAATTCCAGTTATTCTATTCCCCCCCCCCNTGTCTTAGATCTAGAATGTTTTCCAAAAGGTTCCTGTGTTCAGAGGCAGGAATCTTGGAAGGTGATTGGATCATGCGGCACTGTATTTACCAGTGGACTCAGCAGTGGATAAGCTCAAAGCTGAATGTACTGCTAGGAGGTGGGGCCTGCTTGGAGGAGGTCACTGGGGACAGGACTTGAAAGGTATATTCTTCTCCTTAGCTCTTGCCTTCTTTCTCTGCTTCCTGGCTGCTATGCCTGAGTGCCTTGTTTTCTGCAATGCCTCTCTGGTTCTTGTATTGGAGGCAGCTGACTATCGTTTGAGATGGTCAGCCAGAATAAATCTCTTCTCTTTAAGTTGTGAATGTTGGGACTTTTGTCCCAGTTATGAGAAAATGATGGAGACATGTCCTGAAATTTCTTTTTTATGAACTTTTTCCAAACTCAATGCAAATCCCAAACTACCTGGCCAATATTTGAGCATCAAGTAAGGTACTAGAAGCATACCATCATTGTGTACTCTAGTGGTTTTGCTCATTCATTCATTCATTCTTTCATCCATCATGATCATCCATCATTCCATGTTTTCCTTGCCAATTTTAAGTTCCTGTCCACTCATTGTGGAGATCCATGCTAAGTTGCTTGTCTTGCCACCAAAATGAAGGAAGGAAAGGTTTATTTAGCTCACAGTTACTGGAGGTTTTAGTTTATACTCAGCTGGCTCCAAGGCAGAGTCGATAATGGAGGGCAGCAGTTTATGGCAGTAAAACACAGCAAGAGCAATGTAAAGGGAGAAGCAGCAGCTTCGGTGTCTAGCAATCCTCTCTTCCTTCTATGCTGACTGTGAAGACAGGAGCTCTTCAGAGGAGGTACCATCAGCCATCCTTCCTCCTGTCCCTTTATAAATCCTTTAAGTGCTGAGCCAGGCTAGGGAGGGCCCTCCATGCCCTAGGGCAGGCCCTCTACACCTTAGAGAGGGGCCTGCATGCCCTAGGGAGGAGGTGTAGAACTAGGCAATGTCCATGCCCCTCTCTTGCACAGGATGAGGATGTTTACAAAGTGAGAACCTGGCTCTCTGCTGAATCACTTAATTAAACTTTTAAACTTCTCAAATTGACACAGTGTATCAACCACTACAGTGCTCAAGACATGAAATGAACAGGGTGTGTCCTCCATCCTGGAGAAGCAGGTAGTCTTAGCCAACACAGCTCCAAGATAATGTGCTGATGACTCAGAAAAGGAGTCAAGACAGATGCCTCTTGATTGGATGGTTTTACATCCAATCTCCATGGCAATCACAGGACTCATAAAGAATGTACACAGGGACATTACAAGGCTCTGGTATTTTCAAGCATTAACAGGGCAGTGAATTGTCAGTACTGATTCCCTCTCAGGGGTAGAAAAGCAGTGTAACCTGCACTGCTATGGTGGGGTTCCTTGGTGGTCCTGTGCTCCATATGATCCCTCTTCCTACCGTATTCAATGAGGCTGTAAGTAGACTCTGTCTTTCTGAGACCATTCAAATCAGAACCCACCCAGAAAAGCAGCCCCATGTCCCCAAAGCAGGGATCCTCTTGAGATAAGATCTCACAAGAGGACCCAACTCAAGCCTGAATTTCACTAATACAGCTCCATTTCTTTTTCTTTCTTTCTTTTTTTTTTGGGGGGGGGAGGGGTTGGTTCTTAAAGGCTTCTCTGTGTTGAGGGTTCTCTCTAAGCAGTGTCATTCCTTTGAGAATAGGGCCCTCTATAGCCCCCAGCTGAAAGGAGTCAGCCAGTTGAGGGCAAAGCCCAGGCCAATACTCAAAGGGCTAGAGAAGGAGGAGCTGGGCTCCATAAAGCATCAGGGATACCCAGAGTGTGGGAACCCCCAGAATCCGGGGCCTCCACCCCAAACTCGAATCACTTCTCTGATTCATAACAGCAAACAGAGAGGTATAATTAGCTTGAATCCCAAGTGGGATTCAGGCCAGTGAGAGCTGCTCTTTGGGGGTCGCTGTCTTCAAAGTGCAGGTCCACCCATGCAACTCCTGAATGCAGTGTCGTTATGCCCTCTGGTGCCAAACTCCTGCCTGTCCTTCCTGAGATGCATTTCTTCCACACTCTGAATGTATCCACAGCCACCACAGCCAGGCCTGGGTCTCACTAGAGCTTCCTCAGGTACCGACCAGTCTTGCCTCCAAAATGTTTGCACTGGAATAGAAGCCATTACCACTATTTCCTTTCCATCTATCTCAATTTTAATTCTTTCCTCCCCAAGCACTGCTTGACACCTGCTTCAGATCTTTGCCACATTTGTTAAGTATCTGTGTTTTAACATTTCTTTGCTGGCCACATTTACTGCATCCTTGGGTATGAATACTTGTGGAATGAGACATGAGTTTTTCTCTATGCCTCAGTTTCCTCATATGGAAAAAAGGGAAAATGACAGCATCTAATCCACAGGGCTTACATGGAAATTGCATGACCATGCACGCAAAGTGCTTTTTATGATTTGGATCTAAAATGTCCCCCTTAAGTCATGTGTTCAGAGGTGTGGCTTTTGGAAGGAGATGGGGTGGTGGGCACATTGGGTCATCAGTAGGTTGATGTGCCCAGGAGCTTATGGCTGAGGGTGCTGTTGGGAAGTGGGGCCTGGTTGGAGGTGGTCACAAGGATGTGTTCTGCAGGGGAGTGTTCTGCCCCCTGCTGGCTCTGTTTCCTCAATGCCATGGCCCCAGCAGCTGTCCTCCACCAGACCTTTCCACCGTGATGCTTCTACCTTAAAGCCGTGGACCATGGACTGAACCCAGTGAGTGTATGAGCCAAACAATCCCCTCTTCCTTTCAACTGTGGTGAGTAGGGTGTTGTTGCAAGAACATGTCCCAGGGGTCTCCACCAATGGGAAGGCTTACTAACACAGTGTTTAAGCTGGCCACTGAAGTGCTTCATAAATATTAGGTATTATTACTACTGTAGTAATTATGGATATCAACACTCTCGCCATATTCCAGCCATTCACTGCCAAATCTCCAGAATCCAAGCCCATAATCTGGGCTATTTTTATTTTTCTTTTCCCAACTGTTAGATCTTGCATTCCTTTCCTTCATCCCTAGATTTAGATTAGGGTGGAGTCTATGCTTGGATTTCACACAGGCAGGGGGCCAGTGTCCTGTGTCACTATTTATTTCCAACTTCCACTTACTGCGAAGAGCTGGGGATAGTTGAGGCCACTTGAAAGGTCATCCCTGAGCTCATGTGAGGATGATGCACCACACGGAATGGAGCAAGTGACATTGCAAATGAGGGAAATCAACTGATCCAGCCAGATCCTGCATCTAAAGGAGACGACAGTGTGTCCCATGAATATATAGTCCTGCCCAAAAACCTGACAGAAATCAGCCTCAGCTGCAAAATTGAGCCATGATTATTACAAAGAGTTAGAATGATAGCTTCAGGCATGATGTTTCAGGAACCTCATAAAGCACAGCCCAAACAATTTCGTCATTAAGTGTTTAGAGAGAGAAGGATGGTTTGTGAAGGAGGATCTTGTTATTCCCTGAAAAGCTGCTATGAAGATGTCAGATGTATGGAAATAACAGATGGGAAAGGCGTGCCGAGATCCTTACTCTGAATGCCACGTGCCATTATTGACAAGCACAGCCCACATCGCTGGGCACAGAGATGTGCCTGAATGCAGGGAGACGCATAAGGAAGGGGAAGCACAAACCAGATATTGCAGAACATCCTGCGGCAGAGAGAAACTACTAGGATTATGTCATCTTTCTATGAGAAAGAGAGGGAGGGGGGAGGGGGAAGCGAGAGAGGGAGGGAGAGGGAGAAAGACAGAGAGTGAAAGAGAGACAAAGAGACAGGGACAGAGACAGAGAGACAGAGAGAGAAGGAGGGAGAGAGACAGAGAGAGAGACAGACACAGGGACAGAGCGAGAGTGAGAAAGCGAGAACGAGAGTGAGAGCAAGAGTGAGTGTGAGAGAACATGAGAGAGGGGGAGAAAGAAAGAAAGACTTGTTCATTTTTCATTTATATATAATGCAGTACTGGTTAATGTTTTTTTTTTTTTTTTTCTTTTTTTGATGGTGGTGGGGGTGTTGCTGCTGGGGATTTAACCCAGGTCCTGCACATTGAGCTACATTCCTACCCTTTTTTATTTATTTTCATTAATTTTTGAGATGAAGTATCTCTGAATCATTAAGTTGAAACCCTCCTGCATCAGCCCCCCAGATGGCTGAGACTACTGGCACATTCCCCCACTGTGCCTGGTGGGGGAATCACTTCTGAGGATGTTATGGAATCTGAGGCTTTTCTAAACAGTAATGCCCTTGCAGATGCAGTTTTGGGTGAGCAGAGTAAGTAACACTGCTGGGCCTTGAGGAAAAGGGTGTGATCACAGGGCTTAAACATCAGCCTTTTCTCTGATGCAAAGAGGTGTGGAGATGGCCAGCATCCAAACTCTGGGCCTTCAGGCCAGATTTCCTAGTCTGACACAGCCAGTTCCCTTTACAAAGACTTTAACCCCAGCCTCCATTGCTATCTGTTCCTCCTAAGGTGTGCTGGATGGATGGTCTGGGGCTTCCTTCTCTCCTGTTTTAAATATGAAGTAAATTTGGTGAATGGCTTTAATTTTTTGCTTTCAGAATAATCAATGGAGGTAGTACTAGAAATTAATTTTTTTTTTTACAGGATGAGGCTGTCCATAGATTGTATGAGATTTTGTATTGTACCTTGACCTCTAGCAATTACCAGGGCCAACCACTTCCTGGTCATCTTAACTACTTCCTATTCATGCTTAAATGACATTCAGGAGACTGCAGAATATGCTGTGTGATGCGTGAAAGAGCCACTCTGCACGCTTGTCCTCGGGCTCAGGCTGTCACGTAGTGGCCAGTCTAATGATGAGAATTGTCACAGGAGGAAGGACAAAAGGTTAAAGCTGAATTCACAAGTCTAGGTTTCTCGCTCAACCTCATTTCCCTATCTGCTTGACCCAGAGGTGGGACCCTGGCAAGCTTTCCAAGCTAGCACCCACCCCAAATGCGTAAACCAAAGCTTGCTTCTTACAAACCTTTGAACAATATAGGCACAAGGCAGATGTAGCTAGGAAAAGCAGGGAGTATTCTGAGACACAAAGTTTCAGAAAGCTGCAGCAAAGCTTGAAATGTAGCAGTAAACAATCACCAAGTTGACAATACATTTACCCATTGAGAGTTTCTACCTCAACTAAAGTGCTAGGTTAGCCTACTCTAGTTGGCTGCTTTTAGGTGAATGTAAGCAAGAGCTTCACAAGGTAATCAAAGAAAATCTATATGTAGTATACAAAATACACAATGATGAGTGTTCTAATGTTGATTTCAGGCAATGACAGCAGTGTAAGAAGAGGTGTCCTTGCTCTTGTATTGGAGTTTTCCCCCTTACACCTTCCAGCCTTGCTTCTAGAGACAGCGAGGTGTAGAAATTAGAGCCAATAACCCCATAACTGAAAGGGCAGAGGGCTCTCATGAGTTCTATTCTGAGACCAGTTAAAAGAAAGGAAATTTAGTTCATTGCTCATTTGTCATTCACCAGGTCTGGGATGTCCCCAGGCGATGCTAAGCTAACATTCAGCGGTGTCGACAAGATGACACACAATATGTTGAAAGGTAGGCATGAAAGGCCTTCGCTGGTGTTAGAAGAGGGTAATACAGTTTCCCAAGAGTGATAAGAGCAGGAACAAATGCGAGCTGAAGATCAAACGTCAGCTTGCTACACAAGACAAGACCGGGAGGGGACGACGGCGGAGGGGGTGGTCTGTGGGATCAGCGCTCTGAAAGAGGAACATGACTGATCTCCAAAATAAACAGATGGACAGATCACAGCCTAATTTAGGTACCACTTTGAGATGACTGCCACTAGGGTTTTGGATCTTCTTATGTAAGTAGTTCATAGCTTTGCCAGAATATAAATAGAGTACATTGAAACTTAAAGCTTGAAGGGAATGAAATGATGCTATAGCCCAACTTCCTGACTTTTATTTTATTTTTAGAAAACCAAAGCTTGGGGAAGCTCACTGATTTGGCTAAGGTGACACAGCTGGTTAGTGACAGCACAAGATGAGAAACCATCTCTTTCACATCATGTGCATGGCCCCTGGGACTGATCCTAATGGGCTGAAGTTGAGTGGGGCACATAGCTTGTTTTTAAGAAGTTCCCCAAAATCTGGGCAAAGAGAGACCCCTGAGTGAAGAAGACTATAGAGAAAATACAATATGAGGCCATTCCCTGGTGGCTAAGAAATGGACTAAAAGCTGCTGATCAACCTTACAGTAGGCCAGACTTTATAGAAGTGTTGGTCCAAGCATGCACAAGACTAAGAAGAGGGTTCACTCCTACTACAGTCCAGAAGTTATAGGCTTCTCCTTTATCAATAGCCATGAGATGAATCAGCCACAAGTTGGCATGAGCTGGGCAGGTGGCCTAAATTTATTTACAAATTATTTACTTCAAACCATGCCTTCATCTACGCCTGCCACATTTTAGAAGACAGTACTCCAGTTGTTCTGTTTGCAAAGCAAGCTCTTCCTCGTTCAGGAAGAGCTGTTTGCCAAGGTCAATCATGCATCAAGGAACTTCACAATGGGGCTGTGTTATGAGAAATACACAGTTAGAAGGCTTTTGTGATTGTGTGAACATCTTCAATATTTTTATACAAGCTAAGATAGTTAGGGTGCCACTAGTATCCTTGTCAAATTTCCTTCATTGTGTCAAAATACCAGAAACAAACAATGTAAAGGATGAAAGTTTACTAGGACTGACAGCTTCAGAGGGTTCAGTCCATGGACACTTGGCTTCATTGATACTGGCACCCTAATGAGGCAGCTATCATGGTGGGGAGTGTGTGGGGGAACAGGACTGCTCATCTCCTGGTAGCCAGCCATGGTCCCCAAGGCCCCTTAGAGGGCACATCCTATAGCTACTTCTTCCCACCAGACACCATCTCCTTATAGTTCCATGAAGTCCCCATAGCACCAACAGCTGGATATCAAACTTTCAACACATGAGTATTTGAGGGACACAGCAGAGTTAAACCTGATTTTTTTTAATATACCAGGATAAAGTCTTTATTTTTATGTATTTGGTATAGGGTTTCACTACACAGCTCAAATTCATAGTGATCCTCCTGTTTTTAGCTGCCCCAGCACTGGAATTATAGGGGTACACCACCACACCAGGTTTCGATGGCTGGCTCAGTGTGCCTGGCGGCAGGGCTAATGCGACATGTGGTGCCTGGGATCAAACCCTGGTCCCTGTGCTTGCCTAACCATGTGCTTAGCTCACTGAGCTCTCTCACTGGCTCTTAGTATAAATTTTTTTATTATTTTCATGCCATTAATATTCCATATAAAGAGTTTTAAACTTTAGTACTGGTCATATAATCTTGCTTTCAATTCAATATCAACAAAAATGACATTAAGTAGTATGTGACAATATTAATCTGTTCAACCTGCCATTAGAAAATGGCACAGATTAGGTGCTTAAACAATAGAAATGTATTATGTCACAGTTCAGAAACAGGAAGTCCCATGTGAGAGTGCTGGCAGTGTGGGCGTCTGGTGAGTGATCTCTTCTGGTAAGCCAATGCTTTTTTCTGATGTTGTCTCCACCTGGCCTTCCTTTCATGTGCAAACTCCACTGATATCCTCTCTCCTGCTCTATTGTTTAGGGCTCCACTTGCATGACCTCATTTAACTTTACTTTCTTTAAAGCCTCATTTCCAAATATGGTGACATTGGGGTTATGGCTTCAGCATAGGATTTTGAGTGGGACACAACTACTCCATAAAATTCACCAACCCTCTTCTAATTGGTATTCCTTTCAGTGGTGGTGATTCTTTATTCTTAGGACTTCATTTCATATCCCGGGTGAACTGTCTCTAATGGGGTCACAACAGCCAGATGAAGTCTTTGATCAATATTAAAATAAAAAAAATTAAAGAAGACTATTATGATAGTGGATATATGGGGGAAATGGTGAGAGGAGAGACAACTCTCTGAAGTGCTACTTCTTGATTTGGTGGTTATATGTCTATATTTCATTTGTAAAAATTCATCAACTTATATGATGTGTGTTTTCTTCATATGCTTTGTTCTAGTTATCTAGTGCTGTGTAACAAATCACACCAAATCTTGGAAGCTTAAAGCAGCAATAACATTACATTTTCTCATGAATTTATAATTTGGGTAGAGCTTGACAAGCACAACAAGTGTCTGCTGGGACAGTCACATGGCGACTCCTTGTCTAGCTTGGGCTTCCTTACAACATGGTGGCTGGTTTCTGAAGGCCAGAGTCAAAGAGAAGTCATACCTTTTGGGACCTCATCTGAAGTTTGCACTGTCACCAACCCTGAGTTCTCATCAGGAGAGCCTAAAGCAAAAACAGAAACAACAAAAATGATCTCTTCTTGTTCAGACAGAGAATGTCCATGAAAGCCCATACAAGCTCATAGGTGGGGCTCGGGAAGATGATTGGATCTTGGGGGCACCATAGCTGACTGGCCCTTATAGATGGGGTCTGGTCAAGAGAGGCAGGTCACTGGGGTGTGACCTGAAGAAGTGTGTCTCCCACTCTGCTCTTCCCTGCTCTCTTTGCTTCCAGGATACCATGCGATGAGTATCCCTTCCTCCACAACCTGCCATTTGTATGCCTCCTGTGTACTGTCTTCTGCCTGGGGCCCATAGATCATGGACAGTAATTGTGGGCCAAAATAAACCATTCCTCCTTTAATTTGTGGATGTTGGGTACTGTGGCTCAGTGTGTAAGTGACTAAGATGCCATCTGATTTCAAGCTGAAGAAGAATGGAGTCCATCACTGGATGGGGGCTGGCAGCTCTAAAATAATATTTGGGATCAGATATATTGATTTAGCAGGTTTAAAAAAATACATTATATTGCAGTGCTGTGCTTGAAGACAGTACTTTAGAAAACTTTAGGTACAATAAAATGCAAAAAAAAAAAAAAAGACTGATTTGGAGAGACAGATAAGGACAAATAAAAAATTGGATCACTATCCAGAAATTTAAAGTCTCATCACACACCTTTACTCACCCTTGATCTTCCACAGAGCCTCCATAAAGTCTTTGGCATGCCCCCGTCCTACACGGGGAAAATAATAATGAGTAAAAAGCCAAGAGCAGCCCCCGTTGTGGTGGTGAGCAGGTTATTACTGGGGGCTGGCTGAGACTTGTGTATTCTTTTCCAGTCATTTGAAATCATAGTGGCAAAAAAGAACATTATCTACAAAATAGGAGGCTGCCGTGTGTAGGAAATGGAGCATGAAAAAGATTTGTGCTGCGATGTAGAGATTAGGAAAAACAACCCTTGTGGATTAATGAATGGAATGCAAATACAGTACAGTCAAGGGTAACTTCAGTGCAACACGGAAGGATTTGTTACATGAGGAAGTATAAATTCTCCAAAGCAATATTAAATACTGACTTTTTTTTTTTTTTTTCCAGAATGGAGCCATGATTCCATGTGAATGATATTGAAAGCTTTTTGGTCACAAAGTGGTATCCAACTTGATTCCCATGCCGGCATCCTGATGGCCTTTCTCTGGTCATGACTCCCTCTGCACTATCTAGGTCATGCTCAAGCATACAAGGAGCAATCAAAAGCTATGGAGAATATGTGAACTTAAAGAGTTCCATAGACTCCCTTCGCTCTACCTCCCATTGCTTCAAGCCCAGTTGCCCCACCATACTTGCTGCCTCCTGGGGCAGTTCTGCAGGTCCTCTTTGTGCTGTTACGGCTGCTTCCATGTCTTGGGCAGATTCAGAATCTTTCCATTTTGTTGTCACTTTGACCTTGGGGAAGCGCTAAATGTGGCCAAGTTCCATGTCTATGGATGAAGCGGATGGGGACACACTGTGATGGTTTACGAACATGTCTTTCCATTGGATGGTACTTGGCAGCAGCCTTCATCATATCTTTGGTCTGACCTTATAGAGGCACACAAGAAAGACGACTTCCAGAACTGTTTCAGAAAGTGGCACAAACTGTGGTTTAAGTGTGTTAAAAGTGAGAAGTGCTCTGAGGGAGATTCATGGCAACATGTATTTTAGTGTAATGCATTTATTTATTTATGTATTTATTTATTTATTTATTTATTCAGGGGATCGAACTTGGGACCTTCAGCTTGCCAGGCAGGTGCTTATTTGGCTGAGCTACATCCCTGGCCCAGTAAAGTTCATTTATTTATTTTTTATGTATTTGGTATAGGATGTCATTATGCAGCTTAGACTCACAGTGATCCTCCTGTTTTAAGCCTCCCCCACACTGGGATTACAGGTATGCCCTGCCATACCTGGATTTGGTGGCTGGCTCAGCACGCCTGAGGGTGGGACCAGTATGGCCTGTGGTGCCAGGGATTGAGCCCTGGTCCCTGCACTTGCCTCAGCAGGTGCTTAGTCCACTGAGCTATCTCGCTGGCCTGTAGTGCATTTTAAAAATTGGAACATTGTCTATTTTAATCATGTCTTGCATATTTTAAGTATATTTCTGTTTGTTGGTGCAACTCAGTGCACCCTTTGGCTGTGGGCATGACTGGAAATTGTGCTGAGGTTCTTGAGGCCAAGTGTGAAGGCGCAGCAGTGCCCCAGCCTGGCTGTACACACTGTGTTTTCATCCTCCTCCTCCCACAACCTGGACTCTTGTAACTCTGGAAAGGCAGGGAGCTGCTCCTGCAGCCAGGCGGAGTGAGTTAAGGCTGATTTCGCCTTAGTCTCAGCCAGCTCTTTGGTTGTGATTCAGAGAGTGACTTCCATTACGGCCTCTTTTCAGCACTAGTACCCCCGCGCTCATGGTTGGCCTTCCTGCTAAAGAAGGGTGACCGTGGCCACTTGATTTTCCTGTCCTTCTCTGAAGAGGTTGGGATTTTCTACCCTGTGCTCTGTCAATTGCTTATCTGTCTGCATTTCACCATCATTGGGTTGACCTCGCTGTAAGAGCCTTACTTCAAAAACATGGAGCTATTTTTGAGAATAGGGTAAAGGAAGGTCAATTAATGGATACATAATAAAGTGTTCTCAATAAACGTGGCTTAAAACTAACACTACACATTTTTTAGTTTTGCATTGTTGAGGACAGGTTGAGAAGGCAGATTTTTTTGTTGTTGTTGTTTTGTTTTTTTTTTTTTTGTATTTTAGGGAAGTGTTTGCAGGGTCTTACCACTAGATCGGACTTGTAGTGATCTGCCTGTTTACAGCCTCCCAAGACTGGGATTTCAGGTCATGCCACCACACCCAGTCTCAACTGCTGTCTCAGTGCACTCCAAGGGTGGGGCAGGCACAGCAGGCCTAGGGATTGAACCTCCTGCCCCTGTGCCTGCTTGCAGGTGCTTTAATCCACTGAGCTATTTGCCTGGCCCAATATTATCCTTTTCTTTTCTTTTCTTTTCTTTTCTTTTCTTTTCTTTTCTTTTCTTTCTTTTTCAGTACCTGAGATCAAACTCGAGACCTTGCTCTTACAAGGCAGGCACTTATGCCACTGAACTATCTCCCTGGCCAAGAAGGCAGATTTTAATAAAGTCAAAAACCTCAGGTAGGATTACAATTTAATTAATCCCTTAGATATTCAAGGTGATGCAATGAAGGGCAAGGGGCTGGCTCTCTTGATCTGGCCTTTCTGAGCTGTGGAAAGTCTCTAATGCTGTCTGCCTTGCTGGATGAGGCTTAAGCACATTTTAAGGAAAAGGTCCCTGGTACAGAATAAGAGCTCGCGAGTGACTCAGGTTGTTCCATTTTGGAGTCTCAAGACTACAATGTAGTGAAGCAGCTAGCAGAACAAACCGAATCCCAAAAGGCCAAAAAACATGTCATGGAGATCAGAGATAAGGGCTGCTCTCTGCTCCAGGGATTCCCTTGATGGACGTGGGTAGAATTTCCTTCTCAGAAATTCTGTGAGTGGCATGTGGTTAGAATCCCTGACTGTACACACAGGGTAAGGGGCTCAAGGGGAGGGAATTCCCTGAGCATCCCATGCCAGGGATGGTGGAAATAAATGCAGCCTAAAGGGTGGGCAGTTCCTGAGAGAACTTTTACTCCAAGAGATGCAGGAAAGAGGTCCAGCCAGTCATCAGCACAAGAGTGGGCCAGTGATGAGATCAGAACTATCTTTAAGAAAGATTAATCTGCAGCATCTGTAGGACATATTGAGGGGAAACATGCAGGGGTGGGAAAATGATAGGGAAAATGTAAGGACAGTGAGGAGTTCAAATAGGGCTGTAGCAGAGGAAATGGAGAGCACCAGTGGCTTCAGGACGTCCAGCTCGGAGGCATCTGGGGCTGGCAGTTGGTCAGGAGGGGAGGCCTGGGAAACTTGGCTGGAAATGGGTTTGCATAGCTAGCTTGGGGTTTTAACTCCATTTGCATCTTGTTGATTGATAGAGTGCTTCTCACTTGGTCTCTCAATCTTTCAACCTGTGTCTCTCATTGTCTACCTTCCTGCCTGTCTGTCTGTCTGTCTGTCTGTCTGTCTGTCTCTGAGATAATGAGGAGCAGTGTAAAGCACCCCTATTATTAACCATGAACACTTTCACTAGACTTTCACTAGGAGAGAGCACAGATGTGAGTTTGAAACCAAATTATTATCACCTTCAGGCTTTCCAAAGTAGGTCTCAGACTCTCCTTTCCTCCTCCAAAAATGACCATAATGAACAGGTTGGTGCCCAACAGGAGTCTCTGGGTTCTGCCCTCATGCCCCTTAAGGATTTGGAGGATCTTGCCAAGTTTTGTGGGGTGCATGTTTTCTACCAGAGGCTCCAGGAAGCCAGAGGATGGTTGGAGTTGTGGCTTTGAGGTAGATGTTCTAAGCACGCCTTGTTGGGGCCACACTACTATCCACTTCTCTTGATAGGGTTTGTTCTATTTCACTAAATTTCCTGCTGTTTTTTCTTTAGCAATGTATACAATTTATCTCATAGTCCATATCAGAGTAAGTGGCTCCCAGGAAGCACAGGACTTGTTGCAATTATATTTAGTCCACTGTACTTCCTGTGGATTCCATCACTGAACCCCACTGCAAGTTCTGCATACGAGATCTCATTGATTTAGATGCCTGCATCTTTCCTTGCTTAGAAGATTGGGCCATATTCATCAATGCAGGCAACCTCTGACCATTTGGTGAAGATGAGATGAAGTTGAACAGGATTCTTTAAGTCATAATTAGTAATGTGGCCCAAGTTGAGTCTTCTGTATGTACAGAAGAGGCAGGAAAAATGTATAAGCCTGTGGATCACCCCAAATATTTTATTATGAAAATACTCAAGTGCATCACCAAGTTGAGAAGATTGTACAGTGAATGTCATAGACCTATCAGCTACATTTTGCTATCTGCAGTTTACTGAATTATGGCTCCTTTTGTAACCCAGGGAGATGTGTTTCAAGACTTCTGATGGATACCTGAAACTACAGTACCAAACTGTATGTATCCTATGTTGTTTTCTACTGATAATGTCTTAGGCACTGTCCCATCACTGGGACAAAATACCTGAAGCCTACAACTTATGGGCAGAGGAGTTTACTTGGTTCATGGTTTCAGCCCATGGTCACCATCTCCAAGGCAGAAATAGTATGTCAGAGGGGCGCCTGGTGAGCACAGGTGCTCTACCCATAGTGCCAGGAAGCAGAGGGAGGCTGGAGACAGGATGCAGCCCTCCAAGCCACAAGGCCAGTAGCCCTCTCCAGCCAGGCCCTACCTCCTTCCTACACTGTCAGCTGCTGAACTCATCCATGGATGAGTGGCACCCCAAGGTCCAGCCAGCTTCCAAACACATGGGACTTTTGGAGGACATTTTACATCTAAACTGTAACAAATAGCCACCTGTGCATCAGCAGAGTGCGAGATTAATGACAATTACTAACATCACAGAGAAATTTTAACAATACGGTGTAATAAAATTGCCAGCATCACTGTTCTTGGGCTTTGGACCATTACTGAGTGGGTTACTTGAACACAAGCATTGTGATGACACAATAATTGACCTGGTAAATGAGACAGCTGTTACCAGAGTGACTACTGGGGAAAAAGCATGAGATAGTCCAGTTATGCTAGACAAAGACACAATTCACACCCAGGGCAGAAAAGAATGGGATGATGTGGTGTTCAATGTAAAACTCAAGAATTGTTTTTGCATTTTCCCACATGTAATATGTTTGGACACTGATGGCCACGAATCATAACAACTGGAACAACAGAAGGCTGTGGATGAGGGGAGTTACTGTACTTGGGTTATCACATCTCTATTGATCTCTTCTGTGAATACATCCCACTTTTGGATACAGAATAAAGGTATCTGAACACTTTCTCCTAAGGACATCAAACTTGCATATTTTAATAATGCAATAATAATAAGTAATAGTATTTATATAACACATATGTTATCCCAGATACTGAGCTAAACATTGGGTATAATTTTATCTAATTTTCTCCACACCAAGATCTACAGAATTTTGATAACCTCCATGTATCTATTAGCTCCACTGGGAATATGAGATTTGAGCCACACCTCTATGACTTAAAGTACCTCAAAAATGCCACAGAAATCCTGTTAAATATGGGGAGAAATCACATGGCAAAACCAGGTTCTAAATCCCCAGTCAATATGAAGCTTGGCTCTGGGGTAGTGGTAAGCTGATCACCACAGTCACTCAGTGATTCAGTAGGAAGGATAAAGTGCAACACCTGTGTTGGAAATAAGGTAAAAATTAATATAATGAAAACAGAACAAGAGCATCTCAGTTCCTCTTCTCTCATGGCTGGAACAAATACCTGACACTCACAGTGAAGGAAGGAAAGGCTTATTTAGCTCACAGTTTATGGAGGTTTTAGTCCATACTCAGCTGGTTCCAAGGCAGAGTGGCACAGGGCGGCATAGAGCAGCCATTCATGGAGGTGGCAGAGAGCAGAGAGCAAAGGGAAGGGCTGCGGCTCAGGCAGCTAGCTAGCCTCTCTCCCCTCCTCACATTGTAAGGCCAATTACCTGTCCCAGGGAAGGTACAGCATCCACACCCACAATAATCAATCACTAACTCCAGAAGCTACTCCATGACTGCATGAGGCTTGGGGGGGACACACCTATACACAAACCATAAAAAGAGTTAACATCCAGAGAACCTAAACTCATGATTAGCAAGGACTGAAGAGGAACGAGGTCTATGAAATTAGACATGCATGATGACAGAAGAAGTGAAAGACAGAGTGTCTCTGTATCATTTTCTCTTTTTTTCTTTACTCATCCTGAATTTCCAGTGATCTGTGCCATAAATCTAAGCTGACATTCATCTATTGGACCAGGGATGCTGTCTTAGTTACTCTTCTCGCATTGCTGGGACAAATACCCAGCACTCAAAATGAAGGAAGGAAAGGTGTACTTAGCCCACAGTTACTGGAGGTTTCATAGTTTAAAACAGCCTGAATTATATAGCAAGACCTCAGAGCCTTATTTTCTCAGGAAAGAAGATCAGTGTCTCTGTCTTCCCCAAACATCTCCTATCTGCTGAGGTGGCCCCAATCACAGACACTGTCGCCCCATGTTACAGGGTCTGGAGGAGAGGCTGGGGTGCCACTGGCATCAGAATGACCCACTTCACACCTCAGAGAGGGTAAAGGCTAGGGGGAGTGCCAGCCACCAGTTTTAAATATTTGTCCCTTTCTGGCCCCGCTCCCTGGGCCCTGCTCTTCTAGCTCTGCCCTGGTCCTCTGGCCCCACTCCTTGAGCTACCACCTGCTCCTTGAGCCATGTCTGTCCCATGACTCACATAAGGCTTTGGGAGGACAACTAGATACAAACCATAACATTCCACCCCTGGAAACCTCAAAGTCTCATGCACATCCCCTTATGCAAAAGGAACTTTAGTTCATCTCTAAGAGTTGCCAAAATCCCAACAGTTTCAGCATTGTTGAAAAGTCCAAGTCCCAAGTCTTCTCCAAGGTTCAAGGCAAACTCTCAACTGTGATCCCCTGTACAAATGAAAAGTTAAATACATCCATCATTCAAAGGCACAAGATAAACACTGCCCTTGCAAAAGGAGGATACCAAGCACTGGGACAAATACAAGTCCAAAATCCAGCAGGGCAAACATTAAGTCCTGTAGTTGCATGTGGAACATCTGAAGCTATCTGTGGCAAATTGTGAGCTCCATGTGGCTCTGCCCCTATGGCACTCTTGGTGGTAGCTCCCACAGCTTCTCTCTTAGGCCAGTTTTGCTCCCTCCTTGCAGTTTCCCTTAGATGATCCTCCATGTTCCTGGATTTTCCAAAGTTCTGGGGTTTCCATTGAATAGGTGTCTGTCTCACAGCTTCACACACTGCCCTCAGGGGCACACTGCCTGGCCTCCCAGGCCTTCTTCTGGAATCTAGGTGAAAGCTTTCGTAACCTCAGAACTCCTGCATTCTGCATGTATCTAAAACCAAGGCCACGTGGATGATGTCAAAGTTTGCTGTCAGCTGGAGCAGTAGCCAGTCTTTCTTCTTTCTTGGCTGTAGGGGTCAAGTGCCTGCATCACTGAGTACTCTGACCCTGATTCTGGGGAATTCTTTATGCTGGTACCATTTTGAAACCCAGTGTGGTTGCTGCTGCCATTCTGTAACATGGTGCTCTGTAGGTTTCCCCTCATGACCTTTTGTACTTCTGAGACTCCAAAGGATGGAGACCTGCCACCTCCTGTGATGCCCTCAGGATATCTGTTCCATTCTCTTGTTTCTACTTGGCAATGGAGATCCTCTCAACTGTATCTTTGCATTCCCTAGCTGCATTGAAGGTTCTTTTCTGGCCAAAGTCACATTTTAAATCACCCTGCTGGGCTTTGTTCTCCTCATTCTCAACATATATTTGACTAAAGGCCCCCAACAATAGCCATGCCACTGCCCCAATATTTGACTGCTTTGAGATTTCCTTTGAAAGATTAGTCAGTCAGCCATGCTTAATCTTAGTCTCAGGCAAAGTCTCTGGACACGACACAAGCAAAAATTAGACAAACTTCCTGCCATGCTATAACACAAATTATCTGGAGTCCAACTACCAATGCAGTGGTTTGAATCTAGTTGTCCTCCCAAAGCCTTATGTAAATCATGGGGCTGACAAGACTTGAGGAGCAGTGGGTGCTCAAGGGGTGGGGCTAGAGGAACAGGGCGGGGCTAGAGGGTGGGGCCAGAGAAGGGCAAACTGTTAAAACTGGTGGCTGGCACTTGCCTCATCCTGCAGCCTCTCTGAGGTGTGGAGTGGGTCATACTGGATATCAGCGGCACTTAAGCCTCTCCTCCAGACCCTGTAGCATAGGGAGGTAGTGTCTGAGATTGAGGCCTCCTCAGGCAGATAGGAGATGTTTGGGGAAAATGGAGGTGCTGTCTCTCTCTCTTGAGCAAATAAGGCTCTGAGGTCTTGCTCTGTAATTCAGGCTGGTTTAAACTATGAAGGCTCCAGTAATGTGAGCTAAATAAATCTTTCCTTCCTTCATTTTGAGTGTCGGGTATTTGTCCCAGCAATGAGAGAAGAGTAACTAACACAGATGCCCTCATTATGATCAATAGCATGATGTATACTTAGTTCAACGTGCTGAGTTTCACCTTTGAGACCGAGCTTTCAGAGAAGATACTGGGTGGTAGAGTAAGTGAGAGTTGTTTACTCCATAAGTCACTTTCTACCACACCCTACATATTCCTAACCTCCTCACAATGAGATAGGTTTGCAGAAGACTGATCTTGGTGAGTTGGCTGTGAATATAGATGACACTATCAATTCCAGGCTAGTGTGTCAGTTGGCACACGATGGTTGTATACGTCATAGAAGCCTGGAGCTAGTGGGTCCACTCAAATGGATGAGACAGAATCCTGGAATTATGGCTTACGTTGTGCTGTCTTGGGAAGGTCACGCATCCTCAACAAGCATTGTGAATGAATCAAAATGAAAAGGAAAACAACCCTTGTATTGGAAGCTGGTGGCATTTAGAGACTTATTTGTTAGTACAGCAAAGAACATCTTATCCTGAAAGCTAAGAGGTGACAAGGCATTGTAGAGCAGAGAAAGAAAATTTATACGATAAGTTAGGACACTGAAAAATAAAAAAAAGTCCAGAGGTCCAGGTAGGAGGGAGGAGGACACTTTCATTAGAAAGGTTATAAGAGAAGAGGCACAAAGATACCCCGCTGAACCAGAGTTGAATATCATAAAACATCACGTGAAGTTGTTTATCTCCTGCCAGTCCCGCTTCCCTTGTCTGAAAATCCTAAATCCAATATTCTCCAAACTCCCAAACTTCCTAAGTTCCATCATGATGTCACAAGTGGAAAATTCTGCACATGAACTCCAGTGATAAGTCACAGACATATGTGAAATATTTAATAGGGATATCGCCAGGCTCTACAGGCATAAGGTGTATATAGAACAGAAAGGAATTTCGTGCTTAGACTTGGGGGCCTCTTCCCTATCAGTGCTCATACAATTATTCCAAAATTTCTGAAATACAAAACATTTCTGGTCTCAAACATTTAGAACAAAGAATACTCAACCTATGCTAAGAAACTAGAGATAATTCCATATCTTAGGTGTGGGTTTTCTCCCTCCCCAAATTTTATCTTCAAAACTCTCACTTCAAATCTCATCTATCTTGTAGTATAAGTTCTTACTCTTAGAATAAAAATACAGTGGTTCACCATCACCCATAAAATATTGCTCCATTAACTTGAAGACTGTAATTAACTACATATCAGCCATCTGGCTCCAGGCAACTATCCATAATTCCCTTAGTCTTTCCTCATTGTCTGCTTCTAACCTGTTAATCATTCTTCTCGCCCCTCACCATCAGTAGAAGAAAAAAGGCCCTTCAGTAGATGCTAAGCACATATACCTCTTAATAATACACATGCAGATGTGTATTGTTAAGGAACACACACACACACACACACACACACCACACGCACACCTGTGATGTGCTAGTGTGCATTTGTTTATGAGCAGATTTTATTTTCTCTGCTGGGGAGATACATGGGATTGAACTCAAGGCTTCTACACTGAGCTACTTTGTCCAGTTTTTCATTTTGACACAGGGTCTTACTAATATGTTTAGTTACCCAAGCTGCACTTGAATTTGTGATCCTCCTGTCTCAACCTTCCCGAGTGCTGTGACCACAGGTGTGCACACTCATGTCTACCTATGGGAAGCTTTTCCTCAAAGGCAGGTCGACAGTCTAGATGGGAAGGAAAAAGAGAGAATTATTTATTTGTGCAGGGGACTTAAACATATGATCACTTCAAATAATAAATTCCCTGTTGTGTCTTTAAAAATAAGATTTAATCTCTCCCTCTCTGAAATGCTGTTATTTATTTTGCCAAGGTGCTCTCTACAAATGCAAGTCTGTTTCTGTAGAGAATTCTCTGCCCTCCAAAGGCTGTTTTATGAAATAGAATTGCAGCAAAACAAAAAAAAATATAGTAGAAGGAATAGAAGGGAGCTAAAGCTCAGTCTACCTAGTGTGGTGACGTTTGTCTAGAGAAGAGAAAATGAAAGATGATTGAGGAAAGACAAGTGATATGATAACTGGGTGTTATGGCCTGTGTCTAGATGTCCCCCCCCAAACCTCATGTGGTCAGAGATGGGATTTTTTAGAGGTGACTGGATCTAGAGTGTGTGATGCTGGGATTGATTCAAGGTGCAGTACTTGCATACTAGGATTTATGCTACCAGTTGTTAAGTGGCTTGGAAAAGATATAAGAGATAGAAAGAGCTGTGGTTGTTTCTTGTTATCTTGATACTTTCTGCCCAACAAGAACTGTTTCTTCTCTGTGATGCTTGCCTGTTACCTACTGTGCCTTGGAGCTGGTCAGTTATGGACTGAAAGCTCTACAAATCGTGAACTAAATAAATCTTTCACTGAAAGCTCTACAAATCGTGAACTAAATAAATCTTTCCTCCTATGTAGGTGCTGTGTATTTTATCTTAGCAGGTAGGAAAGTAATGAAGACAATGGGAAAATATTCCTCACTCCCAAAGAAAATGAGTGAGTAAGGAGGGGGCTGAGCCTGTTCGAAGGGGACTGATACACTCCATAGCAGCACAGGAATCCTACCATGCATTATTAGATATATGCAGTGTAATCAGACTATGTGGTGAATGTTTCAACTTTAGAAAATTAAAATTTTGCATCACAAAATGATTATAGTAATAAAAGACACGCTGCCTCCTTTATATAGTCTCCCTCACATCAAGCACACTTACCTTATTATTCTGGTTTTCTCAGATGCAGCCCTGGAGTGCTCTTCCCCTGGAGCGCTCATGCCTTTACAAGACATGATTAAAAATATGGTAAGTGCTGCTTCTCAAGAGTCCTCCAACAGAAGGGAGACTTGTAAACACATGACAGCATATCCTCATCCTCATTCACTGGATCTGGCATCTCTGGTGCTGTGAGACTTCTAGATCTTTCCCAAAGAAAGGAAACATTTTGATGCATATCTAGACACGGAGGCAGCCACAGGTGTCTGTCTATACTACTCATGAAAGCGGAACTGCGGAACTGCTTCAGATAGTGGCAAGAACAGAGGGATTAGTGTGTTTGAAGTGAGGGAAGGCATCTAGCTTGATGACTAGATTGAGGTTTTACTCACGCTGTTAAAGTGTGGCTAGAAATCATCTGGTGAATTTGTGGTCATTGTATCTACACAGATCAGTAGGTTTAGAGCAGGCCCAGTGTTTCAAAGTATAGCAATATTTCAGGAGATTCCCTTGATGTTCCTCAGGGGAACAGAAGAATGATGAAGACCTAGGAATATCAATGAGCTGGACTCATGGCAGACATACATTCCCTGAGGAAGCAGAAGAGCCCCCAGATCACTAGGGATCATCATACCTAGAAGGCCAGGTGACTTCGACAATAGCCATAGAAAGAAATAAGTCTTGGTAGAAGCAGACAGGTAAAATATGTGAAGCATAGGTTTTTCCTCCATGGCCCATAAACTGAAACAGGATGGAAGCCAAGGCATCCAGAGTCACTATCATCTCCCACCATCAATCTCAGTACCCAGCATATGATAAACACTCAATGAGCACACTGAATTGAGCTGGAAAGTAAATCAGAGACATGGAGTCTGCTGACGAGAATATGCAGTGGAAGGAACTTTCAAGGTGAAAATCTTGAGTAGACGTTTCTACCTGTGTGTAGGAGCCAAGAAATAACTTTTGCTTGTGAGGAAAATTAGAAAAGTGAATTTTGCCACATTGTTTGAATTGGCATAGAACCCACGTCAAGTTTTCTCAGCTACCCTACTTCTAATTAGTCCTATAGGAAGCTCTGCCCCACCTTAATTCTAGAATTGACATTTTTTTTCCCAGGGGAGAGGGCTAGTAGGGGAGAATATGAGGGCTTTGCACCCAGCTGCATCCTCAGCTTTAAAAAAAATTTAAAATATTGACACACGACCTTGTTGAGTTGCTTGCCTAGACCGAGTTGAACTTCTAATCCTCCTGAGTCAGCCTCCCAGTCAGTTGGGCTTGTAGGCATGTGTAGATTTTCCCTTTCTAATGCTCATTTTTAGCAAAGAACTTGGTTGCCCACATTCTAAAAAACTGGCAGAGGATTTAAGATGCATTATATATGTGTATCAACTTCTCATATGGAATATAGCCATGATGTATTGCAAACACAGTATAATAAGAAAATAAAAAGAAAGTGGGTAGATCATTAATGACCCAATGTAATCTGTACAGTCAATGAGTTGGCTCTGGTATCACAAAGGATGCCAAAATCCATGGAGTTTAAGTCTTTTATATAAAATATGAGATCCATATATGAACTCTAGAAAAGACACTTAAAAAATTGCATACTGTAAACATGCATAGAGAGAGACAGAGAGTCAGAGACAGAGAAACAAAGAGAGCAACAGAGACAGACAGAGAGAAAGGGATCAAAGCTCATTAGAAGGAGAAGGAGGGAAGGGAACAGGGATGACAAAAAGTATTAAGATGTGTCATGTACATGTACCAACTTTCCCCAAGGAGCATAAACATTATGTCCTACATCCATGTACTAAAATATAAAAAAATAGTGCAGCACTTGCATATAATTATGCATAGTGTCTTGTGTAATCTAAAGCTCTGTGTTACTTACACAACTTGCTATGGGTTGTATCTAGATGTCCTCTCCAAGCTCGTAGGCTTTGAAGAGTGACTGGATAATGATTGTGTGACAGTAGAGTAGCCCACTGATTGGCTTATAGCTGGGAGGGGCTTATAATGTTGGGGGGGGG
>NDGN011325529.1:2219-13217 GCA_002564285.1 Tympanoctomys barrerae
AAAAAAAAAAAAAAAAAAAAAAAAAAAATGCTCCAGGTCTGGAGTCTTGTCAAGCCAAATCATACAATATGTAAATAGTATGTAATGAAGCTCTTTAACTGCATTTCCAGTAGACTGTAAATAGTCCAGGGTACGAGTGTGGCACAGCCAGTCATGACAGGTCTCTGACCAAACTGCCAGGGGCTGAGGACCCCTGCATATTGTTTACCACATAAACCATGAGCCAAGTCGTTGATTTCTCTCCACCTTAACACCCTCTCGTTGACGGTGGCACTGGGGAGGGAATCCAGGACCCCACGCAGTGAGGGAGCGCCCTACCATGATGCCCCCAGCCTTTTCTTTAGTTTGGGGCAGGTCTTCATCAGTCTGGTCTCCAATCACCAGCCCTCCCTCAGCCTCCCTAAGGGACTACATGAGCTTTCACACTGCACTCAGCACGGCTGTCACAAACTGTCACCACAAGGATTCCAGTGAGTCCCTCGGAAGGAAGTCGCTGGAAGAGTGCCACAGCAAGAGCCCAGTACAGGTTAGCTGTTAGCACAGTTTGCACGCTTTCCTCAGCCCTGATGAATATCGGATGCTTGTGACAACGCTTTACATTCATCTAGTGCATTGAAAGGAGAAAATCGGGAGAAAAAAGAGGAAGAAAAACAGCCTTTTCTTGGAAGTTGGTTTTTATCTAGAAATTAACTAGAACTGCTTTGCATGGCCAGGCTTTTAGCTTGAGCAATGACCAGCCTCTTCCAGTAATCTGATTGGCATACTTGGCACACACACTACAGGCAGATCAGGCCACATCCTGAGCAGGACTTAGAACTGGTGCCCAGAATTCTTCTCTGTGCTCTGGGAACTCCCAGGAGGAGCCCCTGTGCCCTGGATTCTCACACTCTATGCAGAAAGTGTGTTCATTTTTGTGAAAATTAGTGAATGGGAAGGTGTAGCTGGTTCTGAGCAAGCAAGGCTGGTGGCCCTGCCCGATGACTTTACCCAGGAAACCCCAAAGAGAGCAGAAGCAATGATGGCCCCAGGACTGTGGTCTTGACATAACTTCTCCAAGCCTTGTGAGCTCTACTGCTTTCTGCTGGGTGATGCAGCAGAGGGCTGGGGTGTCACTTGGGGCAGAGCCCTGGCCCCCAGCTCTAAAGACAAAAGGATTGAGAAAACAGCCTGCTAATTACTGTCCTACTGAGCAGTGGTCCCTAAGTATATTTCTTATTTTACATGATCAATACAGAATATTTATATTTATTCATAATTTGCATGCATATAAATGGATGTTACAAAATGTAAAACTATAAATTGAAATTAAATAAATGATATCTTAATGAATTGCCTTGCTAATTATATATGGCCTTATAATCCTGTGAGATATGACTTTGAAGCCCAATAAACACAGCATGAAAACTAGCTCTGGTAACAGTGCAGGCGCTGCAATTCACATTGCAGTCTGTAGCCACCACACACTGGACACACCCATCTCCCCTGTAATTCACATTTCAGGTTGCCTTGCATTGTGAGCCTCCCTAGCTCTTTGGGTTGAAATTTACAACTTAGAATGTCACTGGTAAGCACATGCAGAGCCCTGTCAACACCTTGTGCTTCATTGTACATTGAACACACATCACTAGGCTTGCACTACGGCCTATCTAGACGGCCTTGCTCAATCTTGTCCTACACTATTTAATTTAGGTAAAACTAGAAACACTACTTGTGAAGTCATGTAGCTGGAAAGGGAGGGAAGGAGCGGCTGACCTTTTATGTGCCCTGCTGGATCCCAGGGGCATTTCCTCTCAAGTGATGGTGTGAGAGAGGCCCACTTGCGGTTCTGGGTGGGTCTCATGGACAATTCTGGGGTCACATCTGGCCTCCAGCCCCTTTCTTTCAGGCTCTAATACTGCTCTGTGCTTGTCATTCGCCATAAGCTGCGTGGCCCTCCCTCCGCCTGGCTTCCCTCCGCCTGGCCCTCCTGCTGGGGTGTCTCTGTCTTGGCCCCAGGTGGCCATGGACTGCAACTGTGTCAGAATAAACCCTTTCTTCCTTCAGTTCTTTGTTTTTAAGACAGGATGTTGCTTATAATTCAGACTGGCCAGGCTGGCCTTGAATTCACTTAGTAGCCCAGGCTGGCCTCAAATGCACAGTGATCCTCCTGCCTCAGCTGCCCAAGTACTGGGATACAGGCAAGTACCACCACACAGTTAAAGTCTGTGTCAGGTATTCCATCAAGGGAAGGTCACTAACACAAGATCACATCTCATTTTACATAAAGTTCAATCCTCAGGGCAGTGTTACAACTTGTGATGACGCCTCCCTAAGCCACGTGCAGGCCTGTGGAGTCCGTGCAAGCACCAGCCCCGGCCTCCTCACCTACCAGGGGCCAATCGTGAGTGAGAGCTCATGCGCCCCATGCCATGAGGAAACTTAAAGGCTGGGCGTGAATTTTCATTCCAGACCCACATGAAATAATGTATTTCCTTGTTTTTCTATAATTGAACTTGCTTAGCACCTCTTCCTATGTCTAATAGAAAAACTTTAGTCAATGTTCTGCCAACTCAGAGCAATTTGTGATTATTAAGTGGTTTTAGGGTTTTAATAAACCAAGACTTCCTTCTCCTCCTCCTCCTGCTCCTCCTCTTCCCCCTGCTCCTCCTCTTCCTCCTCCTCTTCCCCCTGCTCCTCCTCCTCCTCCTCTTCCTCCTGTTCCTCCTCCTCCTCCTTTTCCCCCTGCTCCTCCTCCTGCTCCTCCTCCTCCTCTTCCCCCTGCTCCTCCTCCTTTTCCCCCTGCTCCTCCTCTTCCTCCTGCTCCTCCTTTTCCCTGTCCTCCTCCTCTTCCCCCTGCCCCTCCTCCTGCTCCTCCTCTTCCACCTGCTCCTCTTCTTCCCCCTGCTCCTCCTCTTCCCCCTGCTCCTCCTCTTCTCCTGCTCCTCCTGCTCCTCCTCCTCCTCCTCCTCCTCCTCCTGACACTGAATTTAATATCTGAAGGCAGGCAATGAATTGAAAGAGCCAGGTTTTGGGGGCCAGAAAGGATGGTAACTCAGCATGACTGGAAAATACAGTGAAGGTTCAGATCTTTTAAGAATAGCTGCAGTTAGAAGCACACTGTCATTCATTCCCTTCAAAATATCCCCCCTTGCTTGGAAACCCTTATCACACCATTCTTACTGCCTTGTGAAGCTGGAAGTCCTCTCGCTGGTGTCTTTAGCTGTGCTTGTAGCTGCCTCAACATCCTGGGTTGATTCAAAACACTTACTTTTC
This sequence comes from Tympanoctomys barrerae, assembly GCA_002564285.1. Classification (NCBI taxonomy): domain Eukaryota; kingdom Metazoa; phylum Chordata; class Mammalia; order Rodentia; family Octodontidae; genus Tympanoctomys; species Tympanoctomys barrerae. The sequence continues at coordinate 5,472 of NDGN011325529.1, forward strand.
TCTCCATCTTCTCACAGCCAAACCTAGAAGGACTTACAACAAGAAACATCTGGCTTTTATACAACCTCCGTCAGCGGTGGGTCTAGTAGCTGGCAGGTTACAATCGCTATTCCAGTCCCTGAAGAAGTTTCTGGACGTGGTGCTTTCCCCACCCGCCTTTCCAGTCTGCTGCTCGTGCTCTGATCTGCATGCTTTAATTTCTTGGAAACGGATTCATTTTGCCAAGAGGCTGCCAAACTCCAAGAGATTGTACAGATGAAACCAATAGACTGATGTGCTGGGCTCCTTTTATTAAGATCCACTAGATCGACCTTGTGAAAGGAGGTCCTCGCTGCTCAGCTGTGACATGACATCTGTCCAGGGCAGTTAGAGTAGCGCTCTGGAGAAGGCCCTGACTGTAGTCACCTTTCTACTGCTCCTTCTCTGCTCCAAACAGCTAGATGGAAACTACACCCTTCTCCGCTAACTGCAGTTAGGAGTAACTCTTCAGAGGGGAGATTATTATAGACAGCTAGCTATTTAGCGATGTTATAGGCAGTCAGAGAGGGCTAGACCCTTAATAGTTCAGTGCAGAAGACAACAGTGGCTGGAGGTACATTCAGTCCTCAGGATGAAAGAGGGCCAACTACATGCATACACTCTCCTAGGGATGAACAGCAGGGAAGGACATTCTAAACAGGCATCAATCGCCTTGGGTAGGGACCAAAACCTCCTCCCTCACCCCTCCCAGGAAAGTCCTTGTCCTTCCCATGTGCATTTGATCCCCATTTAATCAATGTCACCTAAGCAACTATATACTTTCACTCTTATTGGTTAACCATAGTTGTGTCCCGCCTCACAACCCTCCTGGGATTTTCTCTTGGCTCAATGTTACCTAAGTGACTATGCTTGTAATCTCATTAGGTGATTGTAGTCTTATCCCACCTCAGGGTTTTACTCTATAAACCTTCCTTGAGAAGGGAGTTCCCTGCCCCCTCCCACTTTCCAGAGGCCCTCCTTCTGTCTCTTAGACAAAAGCTTTGTTCTCTCAATGAGTTCTTCCTACTCTTTAATTGGTTTGTCACCTTTCATGGTTGTTTTGACTTTGGGAAAGAGCCAGCAGCTGCAGAAAGTCAGGCCCGATGAATCGAGCCCTCGTGTCCATTCCTCTCCATCTCCTCTAGGTTTGGCTCTCAGCCCCACGTGTCTGATGCTGAAATATGCCAATCCCATGGGAGATAAGGTGCGGAACTTTGGGCTGGACTGTTTAATTGCATCACCATCCCGCTTAATGAGCTAAAGAAACTAAGAAAGGGAAACTGAGTTACAGTGGAAAAATCAATATTTTTTTTTTGGAAACAAGTTTGAGATTATATATTAGAGACATATATTTTAATGTAAACTATTGTAGAAGTCTGGAGTTCATAGGAGAAGAAGATGATGAATATAGAACCCTAGCAGCAGCCAGAAGCATGGAGCTGGTTTTCAAACCATGGGGCTGAATCAGATCTTCCGTCCCTCAGGTTCTGATGAATGACTGCAGATGACAGTACTGAGGAATGACTCAAAGATGGAGCCTCTGAAGTTATGCAGAATGAAGAGATGAACGCCGGGTGTGGCAGTGCACACCTTGATCCCAGCCCTTGGGAGGCTGAGGCTAGAGGATCACTGTGAGTTCAAGGCCAGCCTAGGCTGCATGCCAAGGCCCCATCTCAACAAACAACAAACAACACAGAACAACCCAGCATTAACAGATGAAAAAGAAAAGAGAGTTCTAGACAAGAATACTGAGAAAAGATCAAAGCGGCAGTGAAGTGGGAGGAAAAGGGGACCGAGCACGCTGGAAACGGAGTAGCGCTTCTGGGAGGGGCTGGCTCGCAAAGCCCAGGAGAGGTGGCACACAGCAAGTGTGGGCTTCAGGGTGTGTATTCTGGAGGCGCTTCGGGGCTCGGTTCCAGTGACTGCCGTAGCCTGGAGGAGAGAGCTGAGGAAAGCACGCCAACAGGGCAGGTGCTGACAGCTGTTCTGAAGGGCTTTGTCATGATGGAGGACGTGGAGGCTAGCACAGTGGCTAGATGGCGTGTGCAGTCATGAAGTCGCTGTTTATTTGCAGGGTGGGTGATAGGACAGCATGTTAACATGCTAATGAACATCGTGCCGTAGACAGAAGTGAGGACCACACAGAAAGAGTAGAGTATGGTGGGCTAACACACCTCGCACTGCTTAGCAACATGTCTTCTTTGTGGAAATTCTTCTTAATTCAGAAGAGGTCGGCAGGCAGGCACCCCCTCCGGGGAAAGGTGGGTTTCATGGAAGACAGAGAACAGTGGTCTGATGTTTGTATGAAGTATGACACAGTCACCAGCTAAAGTCAACCTTTAATGAATTGAACCTTTTAGAATTGATGGAGACAAGGCAAGACTGCCTGGTGCATCTCTGATTTTCAACTAAATCCAAATTCAGAAAAATAAGCTTACCTTTCTCACATGACTGAGTAGCACATAGTAGTGATACCGCTTGCTCCACAGCCTATCTGTGACAAATACATGGGTCACCTTGCAGGGACAGAGGAAGAGGGGTTGGCTGTGGCATGAGGTTGACTCCAAAGTCAACACTGACTTCAGGTAAGCAGAGGAGAGCGATGAGAGGAAGGCAGCAAAGTGCCCAGAGCTTCGCTGTTCTGGGTGCAAACGTGGGAATCCAAGAAGGTCCCTCGGTGAGCCGAGCCCTGCAGGGCTGCCAGGGTCCAGTCCCTCTGTCAAAGGAGAGCACTTAGGAAAGGAGGAAATTATATGCAGAGCCCATTCTGTAAGTTCTGACTTTAAAAAAAAAAACAGAAACTTGAGAACCAGGTAGTTCCAAGACAGACTATTTTTAGACAGTTGCTGAGCATTGAGTCTGAATTCTTTTGCTTTGCTTTCTTAAAGAGTTCTGTTCTAATCTGGGCTTTAAAAAACACACACACACAACTAAAAGTACACGGTCTTTGAGGACTCAACCAGTCAGCGGGGCCACCACCCTCTCAAGCCTAAACTAAGCCAGTCCTCCCCCAGACAGGCAGCCACCAGCACCCAGCAGGCCACACTTTCATCAGAGGAGGGAGCAGACAACTGAGTTCAGGTGAGGAACTGACTCCACGGATACGAGCCGTACCCTCACTCTGCTGAGGATTCCCTAATTAACCTGCTGTGCTTTTTTCATTTTCTGAGTGTCCCAGTTTAGACAAATGGGACAAGGTACCCATATAACAGGAAAGCCAGCTCTTCTGCCTTGTGTAAGACGTTTACCCAGGGTGTGCTCAGGGAGGTGGACTTCAGAGCAAGTACACACTTCAGAACGTCCTGATTAGTACCTTCAGGAGAGGGAAGAAGGAGCAGGGTGGCTCTTGAAGCACCTGGAGAAGGAGGAATCCCCCAAGTGTCTGCGACTCCAGACGTGGAGTGGCAGATGCAACCACAATTGTAGGAACTGTCACTCAGAGGGCCACAGGCTACCGCATGACGGAGGGAGGTGCTGGCTGCTCTTGTGCAACCAGTTCTGCACAGAAGACTGATTCTCACCCTTCAGAGATTGCGACAGAGTTGGACACATGTAATGAGAATTCAGTTTGGTTTTTTGTTTTTTTTTTCTTTTTTTAGAAAGCAGAGTTGCTAACGATATGACATTTTGAAATATATGTCATTGTTGGTTTGGGGTTTTTTGTTTTATTTATTTTATTTTTTTATTTTATTATTATTTTTTTTGGGGGGGGGTCTCTTTTCTTTGGCCTTTCTTTCAAATTAGTAAAAAAGTTGTCAGGGGAAGTTTGCTGTCAGAGAAAAGCAAGAGGCAGGGCTGGGGGGAAAGATTGGATGGGTGGTAGACACTTGGTTTCCGAAGCCAAGCATTTGGGCTGCAGTATTCAGGGACATAAAGGAAAGGCCTGCTGGGATAAGGGTAGTGTCGGCTTTGATTTAATGAAATCCACAGGAAACAAAGGCCCCTGGGCCACAGCTGAGGAGGAGAGGGGGAAGGTAGCCAGGTTGGGAAGCCAGAAAGCTTAGGAAAGGTAGAGCCTGGAGAGGCTCGGGGCCCTCTTCCCCAGCCTGGGCCCTGGATATAAGCACCAATCAGAAACCTCTTATCAAAGCGGAAGCATCCAGCCCTGAAGCTTCTGTCTTGGCCTCTGTTGCCCAGTGCAATGAGCAGTAGCAGCTTTGCCGCACTCCCCTCCGGCCCCACAGCTAGCTGAGCCTCAGCTGAGATGTGGCCGCTTGCATCACGGAGGTGGAATCTCCCTGAGCAGATGTGCCCACATCCCTCACGCGCTCAGCACGAACGGCTAAGGCTGGGGAGACAAGACGGCCTGTGGGCAGGCTGCGGTAGTCACCTCTGTGGACATCTGGAAGGAAGGTCGCTTCTCAGCACGGATGCCTTCTGCCTTCAAGGGCCGGTGAGAAGCACTCCACCACCTGCTGTTAGGACAAGGGCACACAGCCCTGTGGCCGCCTCTGCACACCGCTTCTTGGGGCCGGGCTCCGGGTGGCCTCTACAGTTCACACATCTCATTCTCAGGACCAGCCTGGGGTTTAGGAACTATCCATCAGTTCATTCTGTGAGAAGAAACAATTAGGGGCTAAGAATAACTCAAAGGTTTTCCTCTTGAGGCAGAATTGATTGACATCAGTTTTGTAATGTCTTCTGGACTAGAGGGGGTCAAAGGAAAAATATGCAAATTTATAACACATCTACATGTATTCAAAACATTGTATTCTATGTGAGATAGTTAGCATTAACTAAACAATTATAAAACAAATATAAATTAAACATTGCTGATCATTAAATTTCTTTTAATTGACATAATGTTTTATGCTTTAAAATTAAAACTGCTCAAAAGCCTAGGGTCCATTTTCATATAGTTGAACTGGTGTTAATAATTCCTGTCATAGAATTCATCTAAAATAATACAAATTGCTTCACACAATAAAATACCTTTTGTTACCATGTGCAACTTCTGGATATTCTATTATGACTATGTTTGCCATTGGAATCATAAATTACAACCTGAAGAACAGCAAGAAGAGTATACTTCCTGTTATGAGAAATGATATTTAAATGCATGAAACTACTACATTCTTCCTATCTGTCAGAAAGATCTTGGCAAGTTAATTTGTGGGGATTTTTTTTATTCTTAGCTAAATGATTCTCCTGCCCCCATCTTTCCTGGACTTAAAGCAATGTCTGTCTCTGATGTTGACCAAAAACTCCCACAAACATCTACTGAATTTAAATAAAGCTACTTTTCATTACAAGGAGTTGGGATATAAGGAAAGCAATATAGAGCAATGACTCCCCGGGTTCTAGGGGGTATTAGTCACCGGAACGCGTATTCGGGGCTGAAAGTCATTCTACTCCATGTCAGTGCACCAGGCCTTAAGAACAAAGACATACACTTCTCCTCCAAGTCATATGGGAATGCACACACATATGCGCATGTGAGAGAGAAGACCAGACATTGTTCAGCTTCACATGATATCACTATGGCCATGTGCTCTTTGATAAATGAGGGCAGCACCATAAAATATTTTAAAATTCTGAAAATAAAGAGAGCTCAGTTTGTTACTTAATTGCTGTTGTGATACAGGTAGTGATAGAATTACTCTCCTCCAATTCCATTCCGCTGGGATCGATGTGGCTGACATATCTAGGCCGTGGTCAGTCCACGGGTCACCTTGCCACAGCCATGAAGTAGCGTCACAAGAGCACACCTGGACCCAATCATCCCAGAAATTATTTGCCAGAACTGTTGGGGGCAGCAGAACTCTCTTTCCCCGCGCGACATTCACTGTGGAAGTCACAAATAGAAGGCTGCATTTGGCAACTTGCTTGCCACACGGGTCCAGCTCTGCGGTGAGATATCAAGCCGGGCAGGCACAAGCAGAGCCGAGAGCAGGAGTCTGAGCCCTGACAGAGCTTGAGCGCTCAGACAGAGCCGTCAGCAAGGCTGCCCTGGCCAGCTCTCCTCCTGCTGGGCACACACCAGATGCTCACAGTCTAACGCAGGACAAGTTTGATTTCCTCTTACAATCAGAGAGCACAGGTGAAAACTTAATCTTTTAGCAGGTGATTAAATACAGAGGCCTGGAACAGATACTACACAAGCACAGCACTTGGGAGGGGGAAGACCGGAAAGGCGCCTGCGCTCATATCCTTGGGCTTGTTGGGTGTGAGAGTTGACCTTAGTAATGTTAGTGTGACCAGCTTGGGAGTCACCCACAGGATCTGGGATACACACTGCTGGGCGTGTCTGATGGGGCACAAACGGGGGACCTGGGGTACATCAGAGCCGCTGCCCTTCCTCTCTGGGGCAGCTCCCTTGCTTCCCAGCCACCCTGCGCTAAGTAGCTCAGCTGCAGCGCGCCCTTTCACCGTGACATTCTTGCATGGGAGCAGCCTCGCCATGAACTGAGTCCTCTGAAACTGTAAACCAGACGAAGGCTCTACTCTGCGTTGCTTTCACCTCTTCTAACAGCTGACACGAAAGCTCTAACGGTGCACCGAAAATGGTGTATGCGCAGGGGCAGGTGGCTCTCCCGATCGAGTTAGTTTTATCCCAGCAAAAGAAGCTCCAGGTTAGCCTTTGGTCCACCTTTCCCACCCTTGTTAAGAGGATGTCTCTTCTTCAATCCTTCCCTACCTTTGCTAAGATGCTGTTAACATAAAAGAATAACAGAACTAATTACAAAGAAGAACCACGTGACTTCTTGCGTCACCCATGGCTTTCTCTCCTGGTTGCCACAGAAACCAAGAAGGTATTTAAGCTGAGATGAAACTATGAATGAGGTCAAACGTGCTTCCGATCTGTAAGGACAGGTGAAGCACATCCGCAGGCTGGCTGGACATTTAAGATCTGTAACTCGGGAAGGGGTCAATGACCTTTATTAATAAACGCTGTTTTTTTCCAGTTTTCGGCCTGACGTGGAAATAATCTAGCCATTTCACAAGTGTTCATGGTGGGGAGGACATGGAAGAAGGTGATCGTCAGTTCTTCTGTTCCTTCTGCCTTTCTTACTGGTCCATACCTTCCAAGGAACCCAAAATTCTACGTGCTGGGGACAGATTTCTCTATCCCAATGATTTTATTTTGAGAGACAGATTTTTTAATTTACTACAAGAGTATTAAGATACTAATATTTATGAAACAATAATAAGGAATAGAATGCTTGAGAAAATCTACCTTTACTGAGGTATGCACAACATCCAAACACCTGAACGTGTTTATTCTGTGCCGCTGTACACAAGTGAGGAGCCCAACACTGAGAAACTGCCACCAAAATCCACGTCATGAACTCATCCATCACTTTCAAAAGTGTCCTCCACCATCATCTCCTTTAGCTCTTTTCTTTTGCACATTGTTTTCTTTTTTTGAGACAGGGTCTCAAAAGTCACGAAGTTGCTCAGTTGTGCTTGAACTTGCAAGTTCCTCAGCCTCCAAGCATGCCGAAATGACTGGCATGAGCTGCCACCCCAGACCATGGTATTTTTAACAGATTTATCCTTTCAGCAAAATTTTAACAAAAGTAATCCACTGAAAATTAAACAGTCTCTGTGAGTATTAGCACATATGCAGTAGATAATAAAAAATAGCAAAAATAGTTTTCTGTTTTCTTAAGTATGCTTGTCTAAAAACACCAAATTTAGGATAAATCATTAAGTTTAAAACTCCTGGGGCCAGGGAGATGGCTCAGTAGGATAAGCGCTTGACTGGCAAACGCAAGGATCTGAGTT